>DWQX01003284.1:0-18340 GCA_018245475.1 Pharmacophagus antenor
GTACGCAGGCGACGTCCCGACCCACAGTGTTGTAGCAGCGGGCCACGCGTTGCGCGATGGCCCGCTGCGGCCGGTGAGGATGGGCGGCGCTGCCCCGATTGAGGCAGTCCGCCCATATTGGCGCTCCGTAGAGCGCCATACTCTTTAGGCAGTGTAATGCCTATTGTATGATAACTTAACTAGATAATCTAAAATATAAGTGATAACATTTATTTGATTTGATTTGTTGTATTTCATATTTTATTGTTTTATGTTAAGTTATGAATATACATTATTGCCGTTTCTTTTTTAATTTTTTTTTCCTTTTGTTTTCTACTATATATAAACTGTTAATTTTATTATTTTAGCACTTAAGATTTATATGATTCATGTTATGTCCATCTGTTATTAGAAATGCAATAAAAATGTAACCATAAGTACGAGTACGTATGTTAGCTTGATTGTAATTTCTGTTGATGGTTCTAAATAAATAAATAAAAATATATATATATATAAGCCCAAACACACTACACTCCTTATAGTTGCATCATTTAATTAAATTTTGACAGCCTCCGCGGTGTAGTGGTTTACCGGATAAACTCGACATGAAGGTCCCGTTTTCAATTTGGGACCACATAAATAGAGGAAACTGATTGGTGGTATGGTTTTTCAAACCCATCTACCTAATCTTAATATCAACCTGCGTCCAAAACAGCGTGGCTGTATTCCGACCGACGTACATGTGAGAGAATATTCTGGGCAAAAACACTCACTATGTACTAACGTATTGTCATTTATTAATTTGAAATTCAAGTCAAGGTGATAAACGATTCCTAATAAAAAATATAATGCGCTTTTTATGATTTTTATCCATGTCGTCTTCTAAAGACATTTTTAACAATTATGATCTCAGAATAGCAATGACGTGTGTAATGAATTGAACAAGCCGGAGAAGATATCGTCACTGAGTACCAGTAAAGTACATACATATTAATGATAATAAACACTACCATGTTGGAGGATATCACAAGAGATACCCTATTTTGATATTGTTATTGATGGGATCTTTGTAAATTTACTACGTAAAACTATGCAGATACTTTTTATATTGTATATATACAGTAACATATATATTGATTTAATCTTTGATTGTGAAATCATTATTTTGCTCGCTATACTGCATTTTACTAAAGTTTAGTAAGCCCTTATGTTGCATAAACTAGGGTATAACTAAAAATTTATTTAATTGAGTTAGTACCTAAATGTTTTTCCAAACAAAACGTCATAACGCTGTGATTTTTTTTGAAAACAAAATTCATTTAAATGTCTTGCTCCTACGTCTTCAATATTGAAGATCCGCATAAGTGGTGAAGGTTTAATGATGGATACATTCGAACCTGTAATATCAGCTACAAATGTGGTCCTCATATTATCAACGTATTCCATAGCTGTATGTGGCAGTCACGCATATCGCTTTTCTAGATGAGCACGCTTCTCTACCTTTGGTAACCGTCTCAGTTAATATAAAATTTAGGCCAAATGTTATTTGATAATTAAATAAAAAATATATTAAATTTAATATTAAACTTTAGTGTTTTAAAAAAATAATATCAAAATCAGCGCGACCGAACAGATTTTTTGCTCCGTCTAGACTGATAAAATTACACCGAAACGAAAACGAATCGAGTAATAAAAAGCTTAAATTCCTCAAACGATATCGGTTGAGACGTATTGAAATATTATAAAACGCCCCAACCTATAATTTGATTAAAACGAAGCGAAAAAGAAAAGGAGTTCATTGAAATGGGTCATTAGAATTTGGGTCGGTAATGATCAGGCGCGCATAGCATGGTCGTTGTTTTGTTTGTTATGTGAATGCTGTTAAGCGGCCAGGTATTGTGATTAAAACAATCTAGACTTTAGTGGGATGCCTACTGTGATGAACATCATGATTTTTAGAGCAACTGCTTCCAACAAAAAGTAATTAGCAAAAATAATTCGGCAGCCAACCAGTCACTTAACAGCATAAAAATGTGCTTTCAGATGTATTATAGAAATTTATTTACTTACATTACTAAGACGGTTATTCCATGACAAAGAATTACAACTATGCACTTTATTCAACCAGCGGGAAAGAATATTCCGCTTTATATAGATTAATAGAACTATTTAGCTAAGATTATATGTATTCTAAAATTTTGATTATATATGTGGCGTATGCTAGTAAGTCTGGTATCCTGTGCCGTGTTGCGATATCATTGCTCCGGTATACAGTAAAAGCAATTTCAAGCGGAGGCTGCTGGCGTTGGGCCAGTGGAAATAAACTTGCTACGACATTCAGAAAGCAATACATGCTCCCTGGTATGTTTGGCGTACTTTACCTCCGTTTTACCACGCGTAAAAGTTGTCTTGTTTTTCTTTGCACACAAACTAAACTAATGTTTAACTAAAACTTAATATTTAAGTAAACAGTTTTACTTCTTAACCTTAACTTCTTAACAAGGAAGAGGTCCTAAATTCGAAGACAATTCGGAGTTAATATTTCTTTCTCATTTTATATAATTGATAAGGCATGATTTTGTACACAGTGGTCTGATTTTAGTTTATCTTTTTTTTCAAACAGTACACTTCGCAATTGATCCCATAAAAATTTAAAAACTCGAAGGTAGAAAGCCCAATGAGACGATTTTGAGCCTGTTAATTTGTATTGAATCTCTGCTATTTTGATGATACATTTTGTCGAAAATGTGTATTAGGAAAGTGACTTCGAAAAAAATTTGAATTTCAGTCCTAAACACTCCAAAATAAGAAAATTTAATTAACGCCTATTGATAATAAGCAAATTAATTTTTCTGATGAAGTCTTGTGTTATTTCAGTTGCTGTATTTCTGTAAAGCATGGATGATGTCCTTAACTGTCACTGTTTATTATAATTTGGATGATTGTAAAATTTTTCCGATCCGTCAGGCTCCTATCCTCCATTGTCACTCTAACGCCATAACAGCATTACTGCATTCCAGCAGTTATATTTATCATTAACCAGAGTTTTCAAGGCGAGCGCGCTTCAACTTTTTCGAAGCCAGTCATTTAAATTCGAGTAAAGTTAAGGTCATGTTATTAATTGAAAAATTGGTATTTTTTGCGTATAACAATCTATGGCACTTTTTAATCTTTGCAACAGTTGTAATGCTTTGTCGACTGCGCTATCCGCCGAAGTGCAAAGTCACTTATTGTGGCGATAATGACTGAACACTGATCGTGTTATCATAGGTTTTTATTGTTGAAAATCATGAGAGCTGTCTGAGAGTTAGAAGCAATTTAAAGTAAAGTAAGTTGGCCAAAAGCCAGAGATGTCCGTCGAGTCTTAGCTTACGACAATGTAAGGCATCGGAGATAAAAGTCCAAACTATAATCGCCTAAGTTAGGAATGCAATTTTTGCAATCACAAAATTGGTGAAATCGGTTATCTACTAATACTACTAATATATATTTTTTTAATGTACAAAGTGAGAAGTGTATTTAATTTTCAACAGATTTTAGATTATTTAAATACGATTGTTAATATTTGAGACTAACTAAAAACAAACATGAATAAAAGAAATAAAGTGGAACAAAAATTTAGAGAACGTCGTCTATGAAATGTATTAATTGCAACACTCCGACACTGACACGCTGATACAGATGTACGGTGTCACCTTCGATGTAATGTGCCAGATTTTGGATATCTCGAGAATTGTATCAAACAGTCTCAAATATAAACATGTCAAACAAAAAGTAATTCTATTTGTAAAACAACATCTGTGATTTATCAAACTTTGTAAGAGATTGCATTCGTTCAAAGCTTACGATAATACTTTAACCTGTATATAGATATTGTTTATTGGGACAATTATTTATAACAGAAGTTTTAAATGTAAACTATAAAAAACGAAACAAACTTTTCGTAAATTTTATTTTTTGTACCAACATGTAAAGAATAATTTTAAAAAATAATTAACACTCCTAATACATATACCGGGAGTTAAAACTCTCAGTACAACTGCAGAATCAATTTGAGGCCAGGTTATTGGCGAGTGGCCAGCCCGCGTCCAGTATCCAACAACCGCAGAACTGCATATTATTATACCTATAGAACTCGCTCTGACATCAATCACAAAATATTTAACACTTCGACAGCTGCGCAATACGAATTACTATGAAATTAAATAAAACCTACTATCTTCCCATAAACAGTAACAATTAGAACATATATGTATTAATTACATAATTATAAGAGGGAAAAAATAAATCGAGAAGAATCTACAATCTAATAAACGGACACAATATATTTAGTATTTATAAAACTAAAAATCAAGTATTTTTATTACACTTTTATTTAGTTTACTACTAGCGGTTTCTATTTATCTTATAAATATTGATTTGTATAAGCGCTAGCTTTACAATGTATAGCTAGCACCTGGCTATATATTTTTAAAGGCAAAAAATTTTTAATAATGTATATTACCAAAATTGTCAAGATTAAGAAAACCCTGTAACTCTCCTCGTTGCCATCAATTTAATTAAAATGTCCAATTTTAAAAATCTAAATTATCAAAAATCTCAAAGACACGCAAAAAATTTAATGATAATCAATCCAGTCGTCTAAACCGAAAGGAGCTCAGTGACGGTCACACGGGCCAGTTTTGTTTCATATTTCTTCGATAATATGTAAATACTAACAACAGACTAAATTTGCTAATTCTCGATATTTTCAATGAACGGCAAATATTATTTGATTTAGGGTTGATATTAGTGCTATTACAACAACTTACTTGATTAGCATAACAAATGAAATGAAAGAAAATTGTATTAAAATGGTTCTATACAAAACTCAGCTAAACGTTGTTAAAACTTGAAAAGTTGAAGCAAAATTATACTTATTTACATATTTTATTTAAATAAAATTGCCGATCAAACGATTTTCTAAATGAGTGTAAAGGAATTTCACTTTCCCGGGAGGCATGTCTGTCATTCAATACAAAATTTAACGTATGCGTGTCGTGCGATATGCGTGTTTCACTGCAACTGCTTCTGAGGAAGCCGAAGGCGATCGCACCATCTGAAACAGCTGCACTTTAAGTTGATCTAAATGGATGAAAACGTGGGAATCATAAATGTTACTAAATTTATTCAACGATTATTAAAGTAAAACAGCGTGCCATTTTGTAAGTAGATCGCGCAAATCAAACTATGAAAGTTTACGTTTGCTAATTGCCAATCCAGTATTACCTACTTTATGGATACAGAATCAAATATTTTGATATTAATAAAATAAACAGTAGAATTAAAGTCTGAATATAGTCTAATTTTATCGAAGAGATTTTATTATCATATTTGCTATCATTAAAATGTCCAATCTTTTAAAAGAATTAAATCTGAGCTGTAAAAGTACCTACACGTACTTCGTAGACAAAGATACCTATTCTCTTGCAGACAGGCAATGTTCTAGTAAATGCCACTTCTTTAAAATTACGTGCTCAATCGGTTGATTGGTTTTTTCTTTAATGTTCTTAGTCTTTCGTTTATTAATGCAATTTGTTATATATGTAAGTTAGGTTGCAAAACATCTTTTCCCTTGTTATATTTTTTGAGTTCTTTCTAATTTTCAAAAGATCAAAAAGTCAAATCGTTTAAAGATCCACAAATATATTAGCTGTAATTTTACGAGTGGGATACCTTGAGCATTTTAATTTAAAATAATTTCGTCGATGGTAATTTTATCGATACTTTCTGCACATTTATAATCCAATATATACACCGAGAACATCGATTGAAATCGTTCCGGTACTTTACGACTTTATTTCTGGCCGGCGTGTTTTCTTTGACTGCGTCAGTTAGCTTGGGACCGAGCATTCGGCTGTGTATTGGATAAATATTAATAAAGCCGGCGGCCTCGTTTCTGGGAAGTTGGGAGGATCTTATTATAACCGCAATAGCACCTATAATTAGCACCATCCAAATTACCCGTGGCGTGTAGGTACAAGTAACGCCGCGATGACGTTACGTATCTGCTACTCGAAACAAATTTAACGGAGCGAATTGATTCTCAACGGACTTCCCGTACAATGCACAATGTCGACGTTTGATTATCCTTGTTGATTATATAATTCTTCTTGTATATATACAAATATTTGTATATTTTTTATAATATATGAATAAAATATTGCACTCGATATGTAGTAGCGACGTAATGTAGTATTTTTCGTGGTACAGGACGTGAATAGCTCTTTACTATTAGACGTCGAGGACGATTTAAAAATGTCATACATTATCGAAGACCTAAATATTAGTAAAGAGACATTACGGCTTATAAACAGAATTGATACTAATCATCTATTTGCAAAAATATTTTATGTGTAAGATAGTTGATTATGAATTCTATTAAAATATTGTTATTTATGCCATTTTTGCTACTAAAGCAAACACTTAACGAGTCTTTCGTTATATTACTAAATCTTTTGTTAAAAAGTAATTATAATATGTTTAACTAAAAACAAAAGCGTGAGTCAGCGATGCCAACGACCGAGCTCCAGGGTGATCTTTCGAAATTCCCGAATAATTGTCGACGCATAAGGTGGCGACGAAAATAACGCGCGAGACGACCCGAGTCGTTCCCCTACAACAAATTAATTTTATTTTTATATTGATGAATTGCCTTATTTGTTTCGTGCGCAAGAAAACTTCGGTATTAGATATCTAGATGTTTGTGTTTACGTAACCAACTGGAACTAGGCCGGCATGAGTCCTTAACGACACGAGTTGTTTTCTTTCTTTTTTTTTTTTTTGGAGTAATATTTCCGTTGTTTCGTTGATGTGTAAGCTTTATGTGCAGTAAAGAAATTTCTTAAAAGGGCGTTTAGCTTGCATTGTAAATAAAACATTTTTTACCGATGACAGGGGAAATTTTCATGTTTCGACACGTAAATTAGAATTGTTCTAATATTATGTACGTCCACGAATAATTTTTCCCAAGTTAGCTGGAGGAAAACTCATTTTGAGTTAAGCTTCTTTTATTTGTTGATAATTCATATTTTTTTTGGAAAAATCGCTCAGAGATAATCGCTTAAAAAAATAAATTCAGACCTAAGGGCGGGAAAATAAGAAAGACTAATATTTATATAGCTTTTATTTACTAACAATTTATTTAGAAAATGAATTTTTTTATGGTTTGTATAAATGTTATTAATAATGATGTAATCTTCGTATACATTTCATGTCTGTAACAGAAAATAATTTCATAACACTTCTGCATGCCTCCAAATCTGTACTTAAATGAGCGTTAAATATTTATATATTTCTTAATGTATGTTTGTATATTATTTAACTTGAAGACACATAAATCCATCTGAAGTAAAATGAGGTATAATTAAGTCTTTTACACAGCAGCTGTTTGGTGTAAGTTTATTGTTATTGATGTAGTAAAATAGAAAAATAATTGTTTATTTAATATAAAACGTAGCCTAGATTATCTACGTCTTTCTTATAAAAAACCAAAACAAAGCTTCTGGATAACTTAAAAATAACACGAGGCGTTTTAACAATAAATATGAAAGTATAATGTCGCAAAAGGACGACACCACTTTGAATGCTAAGCCCGTACTAAACTACAAGCACGGGACAGCGCGGGAGGTGGGTAAATGTGGGAAGGGAGGTACCGCCAACAAACCGTGGGAAATGCCTGCAATACCGCGTTAACAGTTCGGCATAAAGCAGCTATCTATTTGTTATTTTGATGCGAATTCTTTTGCATTGAACGATGCGTGACTATATTTTAAATTGTCCAATTAAATTTCTTGTTAATGCCGTTTTAAATATCAATACAGATTCCCGCAAAACGGTCTAAGTACATTAATATTTATTTAATTTTTAATTGCACTACCAAATGCTCGCTACTTGCTCCTAAAGTGTATATTCATTAGGATAATGATATTCGCGAACTACTACGTGTTTATACCCACAATGGCTCGTGTCAGTGTGTCCGAATCGAGGTTACACACATATAAGACTCCTTGGTACGCGTTCACGTGGCAACAGCGATCATGTACCGAGCAGAACGTCCATGTAATGGTGATCCTCGCAAATTCACCTCTTACCCGGCTTTTATCATTTTTATTTGTAAAACAGAGGAGGCGAGTGGATCTTGTTAAACTGGTCAATGAAACGTGCGGCAGACGTCATCCGCACACATACGTAATTTACGCAAACATAAGCAAATGACCGTGGCATTCCATCGGTATCTACGCACACATTCATACAGAGCACCTTATTAAAACGAGACGCGAATCGACGACTTATCGGGCAATTAGTCGCAAACGGCGTCAAATATTACAATGAGATTTTAGGTTGTTTTGACTACATTGATTTTTATTAAATGAATTTATTACAGTACAATAAAAATTTTAATAATAATATACATATCTTAGGAATTTTGTATAATTGTTAATAAAAATAAACCAATTAATTATTTTATTTATTCGTTAATTATAACGGCTACAATAACTTTCATATATTACATTACTTTCATATATTATTATTCATTTATATTGATAGTATATGTAACCATCAATGTAAATCGAACATTGAATTGAGTCGTTGTTAGTAACCAAATGGCGTTCCGATGTAGGGAGGAGCGAAATCGGCACGCGCGGGGACGGGCGGTACGCATGCGCCTGATAACAAGTCTCATCGCGAAATGTTCACATGTTGATAACTTAAGAATTATTATTATTAACAATGAAAAGATAATTGTGTACATATTTTAAAGTTAAGTCGACGACCATTTATTGCTGTGTCAAAACAATTGCATAATAATATCTCCTATGCGGGATACAACTTTTTGTCTGGGACAGAGTCAGAAGGAAGATAGAGAGGAGATTAGTGTGCAAAAACGACTATTTTTTAATTATCATGATTAATAAATAAATTAATACAGTTAATAGCTATTAACAAATCATTTAAATAAAGAACTTAGATTAAAATCATTCTTCGTTCTGAATTTAATTGAAAAAACGTTGACAGTATTTTTAATGAATAATAAAGTTCACAACATAAAACTGCCTATTATTTTATAATCAAAAATAAGTATTATCATCATGGCGATTAAGAAAGTGTTAACGTTAAGTCGACATACATATATCATGGCAAGGTTGAGTTATCAAAGCATCTAAACCATGCACAATGAATTACTTCTGTATAATTGATGGTATATTATTGTAAATAAATTCAATTATTTAAATTATTGTAAATGTTATACATTAATTAAATATGTCCTAAGAATAATTTATGGTCTATTAATTTCTTAATAATTAATTTTTAATTATATACAAGTTCGTTATCAGATACTTTCTTTCTAGTTAACTCCAAAACATATGTTCAAAATATTTATGACTCTGTTTTGCAATTCATCAATATATATGATATATTTAAAAATGTAAGAAATATATTATTTCTTCACCCAAGCGTAGCCCCTGTATGCCATAATGAAGTAAATTTTTATTTTACTGTTAAATTTAAATTTTAAAACTCTTAACGGTATGGAAATTAATTGAAAACATAAACAATGAATTATAGAATAAGCAAATTGAATAATAATGGCATATCAGCGATAGGCACAGGTTTACGACTGCGGAACTCACGGTTTGTGAGACATAAAGTAGCCAAGACAGTGGTTCTTAACACGCGAATTCTGTGAAAATGGAGAAATTTCCTAAAGGAAAAACATCAATATTTAATACTGATGTTTTTTATATATATCTTCCTTAAAAGACTTATTACGGTCTCTTACAAGTAGCTTTTATAATTCCATATCTATATCGTCAAGAATAAACATGTTTTTGAAGATTTTCCATTGACACTGTAAATATCTTTTCGATGCGCATCGAAATATACATTTACAACATTCCTGTTAATGATAATAAAGAAACTTATATTGTTGCTTAAAGAAGTAAAACACAGTCATTACATAGTTTATTTCAGTTAAGATCAATATATTATGCTATAAAAGTTAAGTCTGTACAAATTGAGCTCTTATGTAAAAGGTATGAAGCCCATGATGGCGTTTTACGTAAGGAGTAGGCAGTCTACGGCGCACGCCTAACATCAGGCAAATCAGCGCTCAAAGGGTTAATATTCACTTATATACTGTATATATACTGAAAGAATTGAAAATAGACTAATATAGCACTACCTATATCTCTTTCATACTTTATTTTGAACGAAGGTTAAAAAATGGCTGAAACGTTAGTTACTAATATGTTATCTTTAGAGTTTACTGAGAAAATTTAAATAACATCTATGTCGTTAAACAAACTATGAAGTCGTTTGTAAGGGTAAGTGTAAGTGTCACGTGATAATCCCGATACACCGACTATATTACGTTTTTGAAGAAGGTTTCAGTAAAAGGTTGAGGACCGCTAGAATAGCGCATTGAGAGGAAAATATCCAGTGTTCTGAATCTAGAATCTTCGCTGGCTGCAGAGTGCACGATAGGACAACGCTCGTAAACTCTCCGCAGAAACACAAACACAAATGATTCTGCACGAACCTAAGTAACTTACAGACTTGATATTTTTTATTTACAATAAGCTAATACTTGACTCCTTCTCATTAAGTGACAATGAGACGGAAGATGGTAAAGCGTGCTGATCGAGAATAGTGCGGTTATAGGATATATGCCTGTCGTAACATAACGTATTAGCTACGGCGACAGATTAACGATACGTCATACCTTATCATACGAATTCGGCCTAGAACCAATCAAACTACTCTATTTATGTAGCTCTCATTTTAGATTTCATGACAAAATGCGGCAAAAATGCAATAAAAAAAAATTAAAAGTACTATAATACAGACACCATTAATGTTGTAGTTTTTTTTTTAGTCAAGTATAAAACAAAAGTTCATATAGAAGACCAAAAATTCTGAACGCACGTAAATTATGTAAAAAACAGAAAGTTTAGTTTATTTGATTTGAAGAATATTGATATTTGAAGTCAATATATATTCGTAGATCTGTAGGGAGTCCTTTACTTTACTCACTAGGCTCTGTCCGGTTTTCATACGAAGTGCGCATCAAAAGTGTTAATTCACATTCAACATTTAAAATATTGGCATATTTATAAAGCAATAAATATCAATAAGAAAATTACAATGGTTATCCGTAAATAAGCAACCAAACGCTATAGACTTAGTCTTGCCAGAGTATCTGGATCTTCATATACCTCAAAATCCAATGAACTTAGATGCTATAGCGTCACCTAGTGACAAAATATAAAAAAAATATTATAAAATTTATTACCCCGATTACTTGTTAATACCAAAAAGTCGGCGACAAAATACGCATAGGTTTAAATTATTAGTGACCTTACAGGTATTTTCGGAAATTAATCTTATCAAGTAAATTTTGTTATTTTTGTTTATGTATATGTAATATATATTTATTTTACATTCTCAATATTTTGAGAGTGTAAAATGCATAAAGATACAATAAATAATGATATAACTGAATACATTTTTTAAATCGATAATATTATGAAAATTCTAACCCCTGCAAATTAAAACAAAACGCACCTATTAAATTTACTTAATCGATATACTGCTTTAAATTTTAAGAACGCTTAAAATCTATTAGACTGCTCCGGATTTGGCTGAGATCATTTAAAAACTAGCACTGGGCGCCAATACAAATAGTATGTATTTATGGAGATTACTTACTTAGGTTAGGTTCTTAGGTACTATATATATATATGTATATATTGATATACTAGGTATATATATGTATATATAGATGAATGTTTATATTTCATTTACATATTTTTTACAATTAAGCCCACTAGACGAAATTTCATACTGGAATTTGTAGAGTTATGTTTATCTTTTTAATGTAAATATACACATGCATAAATTATAAATGAAATAAATAAATAAAATTATGACACATTATGTTATGGTATGTATTCGTATTACAATAACTTCCAACATAGCACTACTACAGCATAGTGACGTCACAGGTCCGTTGGACACACTTAACGTTATTAACCTATTAGGGATATTGATTCTGTCAGCAGTAACAACGCACTAACTTGATTAATCTAAAAAAACTGTTATTACCGTATTCATTGACGTTAGTACGCTATCGGAGCTCCATATAAAATGTTCTATGATGTATTATATCACTGATTATTATTATTTTTAAACAATTGACTAATAAAAAAACTTATTGACCTTGTCATTGAATAATGGGGAATGTTTCACGTTTAAAAATAACAGGAAACTAGAAAACTATAATAATAAAATTATATTTAACAAAGCCTACGGTACATTGTATTTAATCATTAAAATATAATGTACAAGTTTGTATGTATTGTAAAAAATACTTGTAATAGAGCATACAAACATTTAACGACAGTGTATTGCGCACACAATTAAATAATTATTCACATGATAGTTAAAATTTCTGGCGGTCAGGGTAAAGCGTCAAGATGTCCCCTCATAGCTTTAAAGTGTTATCACGCCCACGTCATTCCACGTAAATTTCCTCTTTGTTTCTCTATCTATGTATAAACATCGAAACACTTTATACACAGTAGGTTCTCGGTTAGCAAACACATGGTCTATGTTGTGAATTAACAGCGGAAATATTTACATACAAATTAATTAGTTTAGCTACTATATTTATTACGTTTAAATAGAGTAGACTAGACAAAAAATTAACATTGAACTTAAAATAAATATCGAAAAATTAGGAGATTATTTTAAAATGCGGAAGCTAAGATAAACAATAATTAGAAATTGGTGAGTATGAATAACAGTAGAGAGATTTTAGAAGTTTTCCTTCTATACGTAAAAAACGGTTTACGTGTATTACGTTGTCATACTGTTATAAATTCATTAAAATACCATCTGTTGGTTTGTTTCAATATTATTCACTAACAAAACTTAAGTAATAAATATGGTCAATAAGTTGGGTTTGAATCTTGTTAAATTTAATATATGCTTTTTAAAGGTTGTACCTTGCACCATCAAATAAGTTAGATATGCGTATACCACTATGCAGCAGTCAATGAACTAGCTAACAGAGGTCAGGTGAAATTACCTTGTGTAGTCCCACTCACGCGACATATAAGCCACATCTACGTCCGCAGTTGCATCTTCTAAAAATATATGTGATTTTTTTAAATTAACTACAATTAACCAGTAATCAAAATTAAACTTATTAATTACAATTTATTACTTATATGCTCCTGTAACTGCTATTTTGACACGTAAGCGAGTCCTTTGTCCCGTATTGCGTTTTGCATTCTTTATTAAAGACGGCATGAGCCAGTCCTCAAGACGTTCAATGACACTCGAGGGGAGAGAGGGGTTAGAAAGGCTGCGACAGTGCAGTCGACATCTCGCCCGCTATCGGACTGAGATCTGTCCACACATACAACTAAGAAGTTGCTACTACTGCTGTGCCACTCATATTTTAGTGTGATTAATGTTATTTTAAATAGTTCACGTAATTTACTAAAATTTATTATTTCACATATTACGTTTTATTACTTGGCCGCAGGTTTCAATTAATTTACTCTCTAGATACTGTTAATGAAATGAGTACACAATACAGTAAATACTTCAATTAAGAAAACTCAGAGTTACAAGGTTTTGGAAAGTAAACAAGGCATCACTAATTATGGTTGTTAAGAAATCGTAGTTATAACATTGAAATAAAAATCAGTATCTAATACTCCTTTTGTTATTTTAATAATCTTATAAAACGAGAGTAATGAGCAGCTCTAAAAAGATATTCCTTAATCGGCATACATAGGTCGGCACGCCACGGCTGCGTCGATAAACGCCGCACTGCCCGCGCCTTCGACCGTCCGCCCTCCCGCGCCAATATGCGTTCACCCTTACACCCACACACCCGTCGTGTTAACAGACTCGGCGCACACATAGACATGGTAACAAATTTGTATTCTTTTTAAATATTTTCATATGAAATAACGTGTGTTATATGTATCTATTTATCTGACGATAATTGATATACCCTGCTCGACCATGTTAATCGATTACCGGGATAACCTTTAATCACACGAGGAGGACCTATAGTTTATATAGTAATGTCGGTAGCAACGGTGCTTTCACTAACCCAAACACAGTAAAGTGTAACGTCAAATTACTTTGTCTGATTTTGAATAAATCGTTAGTCCTACTAAAATTACAACACGCACACAAGTACTTTGAACGGAAGAGATAGAATGGAAAGTGAAGTAAGAATGGAACAGAAGATAGAAGAAAAGAACATCGCGCTAATTATGGAAGAAGACGACAGCAGGAATATCTTTATAAAGTTTTTTAGGATAGTAATAGAAAATACAATAAAAAATAATAAAGCATAATAAAGTATAAAGCAGAGAAAAATGGAATAATAAGCGTAACATCAAAAGTTAGAATGGAATAAATGAAATTAAATAATAAAATGTAAATTAGGATTAGTAGGAAAAATGTAAATAACTAGATTAAGAAAAATGTAAGTAACGAAATAAGTTGTCTCTCCTCATTTAAGCGCGATGTATGAAAGAAGGAATTGATATGAGGTATAAAAAGGAAGACGAAATGAAAGCGAGAAAAATTAGTATGAGTATGGAAGAAGAAGAAGGAAAGCGTGAACAATAAATGAGAAACTAAAAGAACTGTAACTAAGTATAGGCCCTGTCAACTCGCAACAGGGGTGAACGAGTAATAAAAAAAAATAAAAAAACAAGTACTTTGAGAATGATGTAAGAATAAAGTAATCATAATAATGTTTCCTTTATTGTTATTAAATCCCAAATACAAAAATTAAACAAAATTTCGAAGATTACTTATACAAGATTAAGAATAGACACGTATTTAGAAATTAGACATTGGTGGGAGGATCAGATTAACTACCCTAACAAAAATGAAATAAAAGAAACAAACCATCAGACTTTTCATGCGCCGTCATCATTAAGATATTTATCTGAACATATTAAGCAACATCTATATGGTTACATTTTATCTAAATAATAACTAATATGTTTCCGTAGTTAACACATTTGAAGATAGGAAGCTTGGAAATCCGCTATTGCTAAATTAACAGTCTAGAGTCTAGAGAATCAAGTGTAATTAACTAGCAGTTATAGAAATGCCCATATCGTTACTTTTTTAAATCTGCGAAAAAATATTTGACACTAAATGACTTACCTACAGCTTAAAATAAACAATGTAATTTAATATTTCTAACAATTTTACAATCCATCGCAACGTAGGAAACCAATTGGTCTATCGTGTAATCCTCATCAGCAAGTGTGTATAAATTGTGTGATTAAAGCGCACAACTTTGTCATGCTTCAAGTAATCAACTTTGATTAGATACAGTTTATTATTTCTTGTTAAACCTGCCAAAGTGCAGAGGTCAGCATATTCCAGGCACAATATTGTGTTAACTTTTATTGATAATCAGACAACTACTAATAGCAGCATGTTAAGAAACCAATTAAATAACATCTTTTTTTTATTTTTTTTTTTATTAAAATTTAATATACGAGTATATTCTTTCTTTTTTAATGAATGTTTTTAGATTCCGTATTTGATTTTATTATATCAATGTTGATTTAAGATTTCACATAGTCTCCGACCGTCCTTGCTCCGGGAGTGGAAGCAACGGTTGGCCGATCCCTCGGCTGACCGCAGGATGGTCGAAGCGGCCCGTCCTGTGTTTGAGGAGTGGACGGGCCGACGACACGGCGTATTATCGTTCCGGGTCATCCAAGTGCTCTAGGGGCATGGTTGTTTCGGGTTATACCTTTGCAATGTGACTCGACGCGAGCCCACGGCGATGTGCCACCTCTGCGATCGCGGCATAGTGGATACCCCCGACCATACCCTCGCCGTTTGTGAGGGTTGGGACGGGCTTCGCGGTGGCCTCAGCGCTGCGATCGGAGCGGACCTCTCGCTCCCGACCGTCGTTTCCAGGATGGTCCGGAGTGAGACCGAGTGGTCTGCCGTCGCCTTCTTCTTTGAGCAGGTCATGGCTGCTAAGGAGGCGGCGTAACGGCAGAGGAGCTTAACTCCTCGCTTCACTCCCGGCGACGACGAATCCGCTGGCGGCCGCAGGTCAACAATAACCTCCGACTGCCGTGATCCGGCTAGCGGTCGGTGAGTAAGGCAGCTCATCGCCTGCGCTCTGCCCTTGGCGGACGGTGTGAGAGTGTTCCCTTGCACCGGACGGTGGTTCGTCCAACAGGACTCAAAACGAGGGCCGCTAGCAGGGCGGCCCGATTTTCCGTCGGGGCGCGGGCCATGCTGCAGCAGATACCGCTCCCGGCCAAAGCGGCGTCGATGGAACACAGGGGGGTTTTAGTGGACTGGCGCCCCACACACCGGCTGCGCACACTGCCTGTGCGCAGCTGACGGTTCTGGCCATGGGTGCCTAGCACCCAGAAAGGATTTCCTCCAGCCCCAAAACAAAAAAAAAATATTTCACATAGTTCTCTTCAATTAACTTTCACTTAAAGTCATTCCTATGTAAAAGATAAAATATGAAAACTGTTAAACAAGAAAATTGTAGATACAGTAGTAATTTTCTACACTAACAATTACTTAATGGTGATAAATCTTTCTTGTCCCGTCAGACTTAGGCCCACTCCCGCAGATATTATTTTGTCGCTAAACAATTGTATGTGTCAAATTTTGTTTTCTGGTTTAAAGGACACTAGCTAGTGAAACTAATTGACTAATTTGATTTACATAGTTCATTGTTCAATGGGAGTAATGCTATTTGGTGTTGTGTATTCATTCTTGTTGAACGCCAGCTGAACATTCAGTTCGTCTTATCGATTCTTTGTAGGACTATATAAGAGATTCGGCTAAGAACGGGTTTTATTTTACACTATCGGACGTTTCCTAGTAAGTATTTAATAAAACAAGGCCAGGTCAAGAAAGTACACAACTTTATTTAACATTTGTCATTCGACTTCAGCCTTGTGTCGGGAATGGCGCGATGTGTGTGACCTAGGCATCAATGCTGTGTATAACTTGAAGTCACGCAATAACCTGCTGACGAATAATTAAACAGATATTTCATAAATAGTATTGAGAATTAAATGTGTTCTTTTTCACCTTTAATATGACAATACGTTAACATAGGATCACATAGACATTTTGTAGAAAGAGAATTACATATCTTTTCATACCAGAAAGATTGATAAGGAGTAGAAGTTAATAAAAATACTAATAAATCTAATAGTTGTTTTTTTTAGTACAGATATTTTATATCTATGGTTGCTGGTAGATACAACTTCTGTAAAACCAAAAATAGCCCGTACTAATAACAAAGATCATAATCGTATACATAAGTTAAATATTCATCGCCGCTGCACCAACTGTGCGGTAACAGGTAAGCTATTGTAAAGAGAAGCTTTCTCTTTACATAATGAGTTAGCTGGTAGTCGCTTCGTTGACGAAATCAGTGCATCGCGTTATGTAAGGATTGAGCAAGCAATTATATGAAGTAGCAATAGTTGGGCTTGATGTCACACGTTTATATTAAACACAAAAATATAAATTGAATTTATTTTACAGGGAAAGCTAGCAGGCGAACAACCGGTTCATGAGATGGTAAATAATCGCCTTCACACTAGAACAGCCGTAACATTAAGAGAATAAATTAATAAAGAGAGTACATTTCTTTTTACTTAGAAGTTACGCTTTTTTTTTGGAATTACTAAATTATAAAACAATAATCATAAAAAAATCCATATACAGATTTTTTTAATAAAATAAGATAATTCGGTATTGAGTCATAAATATAATAGTTATAAACACCGTTTGTGAAAATAATCGTAGGTGGAAATTATTATTAACTGGCATCATTTAATGGCGACAACGTGGGACAACCCTCGACCGGATGAAACAATACCCTACGCGGGTTTGCAGGAAGTCATGCAGGATGTAATAGAAACATCATTGTGTTACGATAGCATTTACTTGGAATAAAATGTATTTGTAAAACACGCAATGCAAACTGTAAAAGTTTTTATATTAATCGCAAAATAAAATTAAAAGATAATATCATACACAATATTTTGAAGTAGTAATATTTAATCAACCTGGATGAGAAAAGCGCAGAGCAGTTCGTCGCGTCGATCCTTGGGGGAGGCTTTTGTCCTGCAGTGGACGTGTTTCGGCTAATATAATAATGATGAATCTGCTATAATAGTAAACAAATAAAATATTTACCTGCAATTTTATCTAGTAATGCCTTAAGACAGAATCATATATATTTATATATACGTATATATATATACATATATAT
>DWQX01003285.1:0-18339 GCA_018245475.1 Pharmacophagus antenor
ATAATATATATATATATAAGTGCGTAACGTAACGTAATTTTATGTTGCGGATTAATTTTATAAAGTATATTCATATTATGTATGAAATAATTGTTCCAGTAAACGAATATATTACAGGTGTAATGTGTTCACATAGGTAATACATTGGTTACTACTGGTCTCACACAAGTTATAACATTAATTCTATCAAAATGCATAATAATAATAATTAAACGACTTTCTACCCTCAGGGGAAACTCAGGGTTCTATGGTGATTTTTCCCTGTAGTGGTCGTTCTTAGGGTTTGGAGGGGAAG
Organism: Pharmacophagus antenor; assembly: GCA_018245475.1. Classification (NCBI taxonomy): domain Eukaryota; kingdom Metazoa; phylum Arthropoda; class Insecta; order Lepidoptera; family Papilionidae; genus Pharmacophagus; species Pharmacophagus antenor. The sequence goes on from DWQX01003285.1 coordinate 296, forward strand.
AGGATCACGGGATCTACCTTCGAAACAAACTCGCGCCACCTCTGTCTCTGTATGGTCAAACCCCAGCCTGCGTTAATAAATTCGGAGCGATCCTGCTATAGTCTGGTTCATACCTACCCTTTTAGACAATAAAAATTAGTATATAAAAAAAAAAGAGTACATGTGTGGACGTAAGCATTTTTCAAACTAAATTTCACAAATACCAAGCATGGGATAATAACATTTTAAAATAAAAAAACAAGTGTTGCGAAACACGTAGCTAATACAAGAGTTATTTTATTTAAAATACCATGTGGCTACACATGGTATTTTGATAAAATAAATTTTGTATTTAAAAAATACTAATAATGGTGCCATCGATGCTCTAAAATTTCTATTAATCACTTAATTTAAACTTTTTGCTAATGTTGGGTTTAACACAATAGTCGAATTTTATTAAGGATTCGAACCTAAACCTACAGATTTGCTATAGTTTTGACAGAATCCCATATACAATTTAAGAACAACAGTGCTGGTAGACAGAACTATAACCTTTACTATTTATAAAGATTGCAATTCGTAACTCAACTAGAAAACTTTTTTAATAATAAATATGAAACTACTATTAAATACGTGACGTAATTTTCTTTCGCCTTTTCTAATTGGATTCTGCCTAGGGCACCATGTTTCACAAAATTTTATTATAAATTAGATAGAAGTACTTTCAAGTACAAAAGTGGCTTACAAAGCTTAATGCCGTCAATAATTTAGGATATTATTGACAAAATATTAATATAAATCAAGTAAAATGTATTTAAAACATGGATTAGTGTTAAATAGGTTAATACGTTCTTTCGCGTGTCACTGGGTATTTCGCCCGCTGCTGTGATATAAGGGTGTTAATTTAATTTACCATTTTGTGGCCTGTTATAAGAACAACTCTAACTCCACGTACTATATTAATTCATTAATTTTTTATCGAACCGTATTATTTTCAAAATAGCTTGTCTACATATATAATGTTTATTTATTTCATTTGTTTATTGAATATTTTAAATTCCTAAACATGTTAGTTAATAACTATATATCTTATTTGATTTATCTAGACATTAAGTAATAATAGTTCTCTAATTCAATACTAAAACAATTCTTATAAAAAGAATCAATTACAATTTCTAACCCAACCAACGACAATGCAGAGAAATAAACATATAAATGAAAATTAGCTTAAAAATTAATTTTAGTCCTATAACGTGGACCACATCACTCCCTAGTTTGTGATTTTTAAAATTCGTTAGTAAGTTTCTGTTTTTAAATTATATTACAACTACCCTCTAAAATACAATATGAATCGTTTTCGACCGAGCGGTGGCCATTTAGCATTTCATTTAGTGGTTAGTCCATTTTATATTAAATATTTAATGGGATTTATTCTAAAAAATAATTGCAAATGAATGAGCTATTTGAAAAAAAAAATAATGGATTTACACAGCTGCTTATTTCTTATTAGTCATATAATTTTTTTAGGTTAAGTATATATATATTTACTTTTGTGTAAATGTTAAAAATATACTTAAATAAAATAATAAAAAATAACTAATTAGTAAGATCAATTTGAATTTTCATAGAATTTTAATCTTCAAGTTATTCTTTAACTTCTTTAAGTTATTAACAATTGTACATTTTCAAGTAATCAATAAAATTTATTACACAATAGAAAATAATGATATATATAATATACAAAACAGAAATGTTCATTAAATTTTGCTTGTTTATATAAGTACTACTACTACTAGTTTTTACTGTGTAGAAAAATGCATAAAACTTTCTACTGACATTAATTAAATATACTTGTGAACTAGTGGGATCAAGGCCTTACAGTTGTATATTAGAAGGTCAGTTTATGAGTATGAAAAATAATACAATTTCCTTTTAAAAATGTACTTTGGTGTTATTTTACTTCTAATTATATTAGAAGATTAGTGTTACATAATTATTTTTTTGTCGGTTGTTAAGTGACGGTGAGACCATATAGATGGAGAAGAGTAGAGTATTTGCTTAGAATACATTTGGCTCTCACAAGTATGACTACCGAAACACAGCAATGTTGTTATGGCGGCAGGAATTAAGGATAATAGATAGCTAGGCAGGTTTGAAAACTTCTACCACAATCCAGACTCCATTACTGTGGCCTGGATATCGCACCCGGGACCTCGACGTTACAAGGCAAACGAATAAACAACTGCGTCACGCAAGCAGTCAAAACAAAAAAATATATGTAACAAACTAGGATTTAAAAAATATAAATTAAATAATATGTAAGGCGGTCAATTGCAAAAGCACAACTCTTAAAACAGCTGGAACGGGTTAATTAAATGAAGCCGCGGCGTGTGAAATTGTATGCGTTTGTGTAAACGTTCAACGGTTGCTCAAAAAAATAACAGGTTTGTCACCTGCAACATGCCACGAATAATTAGCGTCGTTGCACTTTATTTACGAATATATGTCTACCTGTTACATGTATTTATGACCAAAACATAAAATTATAATTTGTTTAAGTACTGAGATAAATAATAATAAGTACTACTACGTACAACAATAAACACTTGAGCTCTTGTGACTTTGTATTTTTAAATGTTATTTTCTGTTTTATTATTCTAAGAAGCATATATGTAAAATAAACTTGATGTAATAATTTATCTACGTACATCTGTATGTATATTTACAAACGATTATTTACACAAATTAATATAATTATTATACCTATATACTGAATTTCAAACAGGCCGATTTTAAATCAACCGTTGTTTAATAACGAGTAAAACTTAAATAACTTTCGGTTCGTTCTGTTATCTTAAACCAAGTTCTACAAAGTTTTACGTTAAACTGTTTATAAAACATCGCGCAGTTTCTCCTCAATTCAACATAAAACTTTCTTGTTAATTAAATTAAACATTAAATGGACGTAGATTTTTTAATTATAAGCATGGAATGTTGTCCAGCGCATTTCATAATAAATTTAGAGAATTTATCGCTTCCAAAAAGGCTTTTTAAACTTAAGTGAAAAAAGGCAATAAAATTATATTAAAGCTCTATACTTTTGTATGGCATTTTTTATATAATTGCAATTAAATACATTATATGTGAACAGATAAGAAATTATTCGTCAAAACTTAGCGGTTTTTATTGAATTTACAGGATTAACTAAATATTATATTTTTAAAATGTTGATTGTAAATAACTCTGTGGGTACCTTAATTAAGTAAAAGTTGGAAAGGGGAAAAAATCCAATGTCATTGTCAACATCTATATTTATTTTTAATATATTCAAAATCTTTAAAACTACTTAAATATTTACAAATGTATAGTAGGTTTTTTAAATCATTTTAGAATTTTTTTGAGAAAACATCGACTCTAGAAATACTGTTAAAATCCCCAATAAACTCATAATTATAATAAAATATCAGATATAACATAAAAATACAGTAATTCATACATAAGTAATCAGTCTTTCTTAAGTTTGTCTCTTTGTGATATATTTTAATTTTCTTTGTTACAACTTTAAAATATTAAAAACACAACAATTGTTATTGAAATCTATGATTTAAATGATCTATTTAAGTAATTACACGGACTCGTGTAAAAATGAGACATCGCTATCTAACAAGTAGAGCAAATTTTTTATAGTTTAAGTATTTACAATATTTTTATTGAAAAGAAAATGTTTAAAGTTTAATCATTTATCCAGTAATATGAGATATGTTTCTGAGATTTGTACACTATGGTTTTGTAATTATCGTCAATGATTTATATTTAATTTCAATTTTGTTCTTATTATCCTAGTGATAGAAAGAAACTACCGAGCACATCGCCAAAAAAAGAGCAACCAACCAAACTTCCAAATGTGGCTCAAAACTGGAACTGGAACAAAAGATAGATAGTAATTATTGTTTTAATTTTATAAAATAAGAACAAAATTATTTTTGGTAACCTATAATCCGTACAATTAATAAATTTTAGTTATTCACAAATAGCTAAACAGTATTTTAAGAAAATACAAGCGAACTAAAACCGCAACGTCGAAACCAAACTCTTACTGAAACTTATATAGAGCTGTAGATGGTGCATAAATTTGAAAATACAGCTTAAAATTTGAAATATAGCCATGAAATTATTTATTTAAACTAAAACTCTAAATGACCATCTTTATTGGTACGCATAATTTAACGGGAAACTGGTATCTAATTTAATAACTTTCATCACTTTTAATTAAATCTATAGGTGTTACCAGTACTTTTTTATATTTTATAATCTAAGTTCTTGGGAGTAGGTAAACATTCTTAAAGAAACCATTTAATATGTTAAATCGCCTATAACAGGAACGATGGTAGCGCCGTGTGCATACTTTTATTATTTCATGAAGCCTGAGTAACCGGACTTTCGGAAACCCTTAACTGGTACTAATTAAATCTATAATTGTATTTGATATTATTAATTTTATTACCGTAATAATTAGTGAAATATATTTCTTAGTAATAAAGACTTATAATTTACTGAACAATGATTACAGTTTCAAAAATATGAGATTACTCTATAGAAGAATAAAATTAAATGTTTTGATATGTGAAATCTGTCAAACCCCACTACGTCTCCCACCTCTTTACAGAAAATAGCTGTAATTAGTTATAATACGTCTATAAAGTTTTAACAGAATTGTAACTTTTTTTAGTACCCTAAGTGCCAGAATCTCCCTTTTGTTCCCGTAAGCTCTCTTTAATATTTTTATATATTTTGTATAGATTTACTAACCTCTTCTTAAGTTCATATCGGTACTAAGTTTTGTCTAAAATTGACTTTCAATCCAAAATATTTATTCCATTTTCCCAACAGTTTTTGTATGGCATTGATATGATACCACCCGACAGTATTGTAGTAATAGTAAAGAGAAACTCACCCACGCCTCTATTTCGTACTCCCAATACTGAAGCCACTTCAGGTTGCTCCATATCGAAAATTAATTCTGAACGTGCGGCATAGAGGTTGTAAATATTTGCAATACACGTTAGCCGCAGGCTGCCTCGTTCGAAAGCCTCAGTACGCACCACAAATGAAACTACGCCTACAGTCGGTGTTCTATTATCGGAACCCGTCCTCTCAAAAACTGGCCTCAAACTTTCCTTTGAAGGGCGTCTTATATCCTCTTCATGTAAATTAATGTACGTCTCATCCAAATATTGTAAGTTTTCTTCATCGTGGAATACATTAAAATTCATTTTATCGTCTGGTATCTCGGTAGTTGTGGATTCGATTTTCAATGGCGGATCCCATTGAAACCACGGTGGTAACTCGTGCGTTATTGATTCGACATCAATCTGTCACAATATGATAAATAAACATTTAAATTACAAAACAAAATTATTATACAGTATTTATTTTAGTTCTAAAAATCGACAATTGATATTTAATATATGTCTAATTTTAAGTTATATAAAATAAAATGAGTAATTATTTTGCTAATATGTAATAGTGTTCACTGTCCAGGGTATATCATCTTTAATTGATCATCAAACACAGGATAAAGAGAAATTAAAGTCTGAAGGTTTCAATTTAATTATTGATCACCTACTTAGTTTTAACATAAATGTACTTTTGAATGTTGTTCATAAAACTATGAAAATTTTACTAACAAAAACGCATGTGGTAGTTTACCTCCTCTCCATTTAGTGCAAAGGTAAGATTTACTGGTGGGTAAGCTGGCGGAGATGCACACGTGGCTCGTAAATTCGATCCAACCCCGTACCACGAACGATCAGAGACTAGTTTCGGTCCCCATTCCGGTGGCTCTGAAACCATTCGATTAATGTTTAATAACAACTTCAAGGAAAACGAAACCAGGTATACTTTACACCTGATAACTTAAGTAACCACGTTCTGTACTATAAGGAAGTATGACACACTAAGGTAAGGTTTAAATTTATTTAAAATTTCTTGTACAAACACTTAAAATAAGTGAGAAAACTCACGAGAAGTAAACATTAATATGTTTACATTTTCAGAGAGAATTACTTTCTACAGGTAGTATATCTGTGCTAATCGTGATAACTGTGTGGTTTCAATGGACCTTAGTTTAAATTAAACTGGTTGTCTTCCTTCCGTCATGGAAATACCTAGTGATCATTAGAGAATTGCGGTCTGGACATAAATATCTTTGGTTATTTTAAAAGTATAATATCTTGAACCAATTCCTTACCAACTACTTCTAATGGAGCGGATCGAATTTCTGTGTGAAACGTGGGAGCGTCTGCGGATACTTCGCATCGGAACCTCCCTGCCATAGGAGGGGTCGCCTGTTGCAATACAACTCGCCGTGCACCAGAACGAGAAATCTATTGAAATACAATCGAAATTAAACGATATTCCAGTTCAAATTATACCTCAAAATTTCTAAATGAAACAATCGTCATAAATTTATCTACATCAGTTCATAACTGTTCCTCTACTGAGAAAAACTGGCAGGAAAGTCTGTTTGGTTTGTCTTTTGTTTTGTGATTGAACTCACAGTATCTCTAAAATAGATGTAATGTATAAAAAAAGACAATAATTTCTTAACATTAGCATTATCTATGTAGTCATCCATACTATTGGTTTATCGCACAATTTACGTTTGACGAAACTTTTAAACATATTGAGTTTCTTGCCCAGTTCTTCTCAGAAGAGTCTACTCTTTGGAACGTAGAAACATTTTGACTATTCAAAAGCGTCTGTGAAAGTCTTATTAAATAAAGTATATTTTGAATTTGTAAATAGTGTAATTGTAATGCTACATAAGAAGTACAGTAAGTAGTCAGAAAATTACTTTCACTAAAGTAAAATGCAAAAAGACACAAAAGCAATAAAAAATCCTATAGATTTTTACAACATCTTAATTTTAGTGACAACTTTAGGTTTTAAAATTATTTTGTTCCTCAAAAGAAATAAAGTGTATAACAATGTCAACCTATTATTTAAATAGCCATAACAAACCCTTACTTACGTCAACTTCAATTCCTGGTAATGGAAAAACCCTAGTGTGAGGTAATTCTTTTGGAATGTATCTGTAAAATTCTTCTTTGCCTCTATACCATTTAACACTGTATAAAGTTTCTTCATCTTCCAACTGCCAGCTGCATTCGAGAGTAACAGTTTCGTCAAGAAGAACCGCACTTGGTACATTGATTTCCAGATTGTGCAGCCCTCCAACGCCTACATTTTCAATTTTTTTTTTAATTTAAAAGGAGTAAATTATAAACTAAAATTGGAAACGCCATGAACAAATCAGATTATTTATAACTATCACTCACTACCACTAACTGGATATCCAATAAGTTAGATTGGTTAAAAGAAATTGCAAGTGCAAACTTTTTTATCTACAATGGGGGCTAACGTGGCCTTAATTTCACATAATACTGCGGGAATATTCTAATTCTTCTAAGGCGACAGATTGACAGTATCGCTACCGTAGCAGTTTCGATAAAAAATATTTTGCCCTGGAAACGGACCTTAAACTTCCGTGCTTAGGTCACTCAGGAAAACGAATAATTGCTACAACACATAATTTAAAACTATTTATAAACTTGATGTAATTGTGAAAAAACTATCCTTTTACTAGTCTGAAACTTGTTTAAGATTACAAAATATTATCGTCTAATCATAGCTTATCTTATTATATATATTTTGTAGTTATAGATAGGGAACTTACAATAGCATGAACATAAAACAAAATTTTATTAAACTTCCAAAGCTAATTTAAATTTAATAATAAATTCCTAATCCTAAGTAGATTGTCCTTTTAGTATGTGAAAAAATATATAAAATATTTTACGAAAAACATGTCATCAAATCTATATCTATGTTTTAAAGTAATCATGTTATTTATTTCTTAACACTCAATTTCACTCTGCACTATCGATTACTTAACTTTATTTTTAATCTAACACTAAATAAAGCCCAGCCGTTGCTTCATAACCTAATTACTGATGTTTATAACTTTATTTTTAGTTTAGATATTTTGAATTATAAAAGCATCTATTGCGATGAAAGGTTAACAAATGAATATAAAATTCAGTCATTAATATTCAATGGCACATAATAATAAGTGCTAAATTTAACGTAAAGAAATTAATTTTGTTGTGGGAAAAGGGTAACAACTAAACGTAATTTGAAGAAATGCTTGTGGTTAACCAATTCGTGCCTACCGAAATTTTAAACAGGATGTTACAATAATAAATTCATTTCCATGTTATGTTAAGGTGTAAGTAAACATTTAAAAGATCTTTTGTTCATATCTAAAAAATACTTACATACAATTGTAAATAATTCTAAAGCATAATACGTTTTCGTATATAAGATAAAGGTATATTTTAATATAAACATTTTTCAGAAAATTTTATTACAAGGAATGCTGCATTACAAAACGAATATTCATAAACACCACATAACTATTTATTTCTAATTTTAAATGAAGCTCGACAATTTTTCGAAAGACAAAGCGAATTCATTATTGTTATTACTGTTTCAGACTAACTTTATGGATAAAATAGAAAAAAAAAGAATAATAATTCATTTTCTATAATCTCCCATATTATAATGTTGAAAATTTTTTAGCGTAACATAAATTGCAGACACCTTATATCCAGAGCCATTGAGCCAATCACCGCAAAACGGGGCATACATTTATTTATTCATAGTGAAAGTTTTTCATAACTGCTACCAGATGCTCTACAATATATGTAATCTTGCATATAATTTACCTAATTTACTCTCGCTATAATGCTAAAATTAATATTCACTATTAGGAAAACGTTTTCTGGAATTGCGTAATCAGTGATAATTTATAAATATATATGAAATTTAAAGTCGTGACCGATTTATTGACCAATCTATGCAATTCACAGTCCCAGTGTACTTAAAGGATGTGTTGTTTGTGTTGTGTAGGTATCGACTAAGGAACATATATGTGTGCCTGCAGGGCAAGCCCGAACATTTCATGCATTTACATAAAAAAATATTAACACTTGGCGTATTTTTTCAATTATTTTATATTTATGGTGACGTCTAAACTCCGTAGCAAAAAAAAAAAACTCCGTAGCAATTATCATTTATTAATTTTAGTGCACCATATTACCTAAATGTGGTATGACAGACTTGGGCTTGTATAGAAAAACCGCCACAGCTAAGGACGGGTTTTGAAATTCTACAGAGGAAAAGATGGAATTCAAATTTCAGTGTAACTTTTTATTCTTTAAATCCATAAGTTCAAAAATTTTTATACATGATGGAGGGTTAAGAAATCTTTATATTAAATAAAAAAATTACCACGCCCAGGAAGCCGGCGGCAGACGGCGAGTAGATTATAACGGAAGAAAAACTCACCCACACTCCAACAAATTGCAGCCAAAATAGCCGCAAGAATGCGACTTGCCGATGAAGGTATCACCTCCATACTCCTCGATACACTAATGAGCTTCTTTTGCGATTCAAACACTTTCCGTATAACTTTGTCACTTCTTGAAGTTACAAATAATTGTCAAAATTACGACTATAGTTCGCCATTTATACACGCACATTTTTTGTTTGTTGAATTCTCAAAACTTTATTTGCTTCACTGTATTTACTTACAACATTTAACAGTATTTCTATAGCAGAATAAATATGTTCTATAATAACCAAATTACTTAAAAATATTAAAGGGAAATAAAAAAAAAATAAATACATCACAAAACTTTTTACAGCTTTTTTTATTCTATGCATCTAACAACTAAATGCAAGAAGATAAATGAGGATTCTTATTAATTATTTTATTATGTAAGAAACCTTCACTTTATTATAAAGAAAACCTTTCATATTTTACTTTTATTTAGCCCTAGATGAAACGCGTATAAATGTATGGGACTTTGTATAGTGGAGATAACAAAGCAATGAAATTTAATATTTATGTCCGCCCACCATAACTACAGGTCGTGAAACATACGCTAGGAAAGGTATGAACAGAACCAGTTATTAATAATAACTCTAAACTCTCCCATAAATATTGTTTCAACTAATAGGGTAAAGAACTTTTGTTTTTTAACTAGCCAACTTTCATTTTCGTAAGTATATACAAAACGCAAAAGCTAGTTCACAAAAACATACTAAATTAATATTACGAATTTTAGTATTACTTCTTAGTCGTGATTTATACCGCATAAATGTTATTTTTCCATAACTAATTTTTGTTTATTTATCTAAAAAGAAACCGAAAGAACTTTGGATATGTTCTGAATTCAATGACTAACACGTGATCTGTACTAGAAATATTTTGATAAAATTAGTTTTTACCGACGACACTGAGAAGGTTCTCAATTCGACAAGTACCTCTTTTTGTTGATACTCTTTACGAGTAAATGACCACACAATTTTTATTCAACATGGTCGTTTACCTAAGTTAAAGTAGGTCTAAACAAAATTTAAAAAAAAATGTCCGTGTGGTTGGCAAAAAATGTTTTTGTTCAAAAAGGTAAATATATATCGATTTTAAACCGGTAAAAATTAAAAAAAGTCATGCAAATATTTCTCACCTTAAAATAAAAACTAATATTACACCTTTTAATAATTCTTGTTGAAACTTTTTGTTAACTATTTTACAGTTGGAATTTTTGTAAAATGACTATTAGATTTCTTTGCTGGGAATTTAATACTTTCAGGAAATTTGAAAAAGCACGAAAAAGAAAAACAATTTATAAATTTAAATGCTAACTTGTGGTTTATAAAGCGGTTTTCTTTTTATATACATTACCTAGTTTAAATGTTACATAATGGATTTCTTTAGCCACCAACTGGGACTAACAAAAGCTGGTGTTCAACATTAAAACAACAATGCTGTACACTCTAGCGATTGGCAACAATTCCATCTAGTCAATCTCGGATAAGTGCTTTTTGTCTACTGTTTACTTTTATACCCTTGAGACATTGTTTTATATATAGTGTTTATAATATTAAAATAGTACAATTTGCTTATTTATGTTATTAAATCCTCAACTACTATTCTATTGAAGGATTATTTTAATCCGATTATAGTTAGATTATAGTTACCTTGATTTGCAAAAATTTTGACATTATATTTTTAAATGAAACATTTACAAAGGTTCTCAATTGTAATTTGATTATTTCATTTCTGTAACCAAACAAATAATAGGGTAATTTTCTTAAAATATACACTTTAAAATGACGATTTTTACATATACTTCCAATTATATTATTTATTTATATTGTTACTACAACTTCATTTATGTCATCTGAAATAGAATAAAATAAATTCTTTAAGATATATTTAGTCATTTTATGTTTAAAAAACAAAGTCAGTGATATAAACCAATATTCATTTTAATCATTAGTCAAACTAATGTTTACAAATTAGATAAAAGTGTATATATCATGTGTAATGAAGTAAATGAACCTATTATTTCCAAACTGTATACTATCATGGTCTATAAAATCACCATTAATATCATGTCACACCTGAACGGATCTTACAGTGAATTCGTTTTATATTAATACCCAATGATGGTATTACTAAGAAAAACGTTTATAGGTAATAAGGATATATGAAGATAAAGAAAGAATAAAAGATAAAAATACGTGAGAGTTAAATTTATGAAAGAACGTATGAATAAATGTGAAAAACTCGTTTAATTGTTTAATTAGGTCCGTGATCACCTACGTCAGCGGAGGGAGATTAAAAAATATAAAGTGGACTTATTTTTTACATAAAGCGAAAAGACATGATAACGAAATCTATGTTATTGCAAACCCATTTTCTACTTTATCATATACAAACGTTTTGTTTATAAAAATGGATGGAATACATTTTTTGTAAACGCTTTAATCTCTCAAATCATTCGACCAATCATAGTTGAAATTGCCACGTACGTGTATATATTTTTATAGAAGGTTTATTTTATCTTCTTTTTAGAAATTACTAGATCGATACTTCTATACCGTTTAACCGATCGCCATGAAAATATACTGACTATCCATTTTTAGATATAAGAGAAAAAATAAATATAAATTGATAGGGAACCGTATGTGGAGTAAGATCGTATTTTTATACTAAATTTGTTTCCATCATTGAACGCTTTAAGTAACTTTGAATTTCGTCAACATATAATAACGTACCTAGGGATCAATTACAGCTATATAAGTACGTGCTACAGTTTATACAGGGGATAATAACAGCTACGTAAATCATTAACTAGAATTACGAATAGGTAAGATAAATAATTATAGTGTAAGATGATAGAAGGTCTTGCATGTTACAAGTCAACAGAAACAGTCTGGCGTATCATCTCGTTAGAAATATAGGACACGGAGCGAGGCGCTCACCAAAATGTGTTCCGTTGCTCTTTGTGTTGCCTGCTTTTGTTTGGTGATACATCAAAAAAAAAATAGTTTTTTTTTTTAAAATGACAGATTTTTCAGTTTTTATGTGTATAACATAGAATGATAACACGATCGACAGACCCGCGAAACAAAAAAGTTTAATGCCTAAATAGGTAAACGCAGTATGGATTTTTTAATGAAAGTTTATGTACATATGACAAAAGAAAGTTTATTGCTAAACATGAAACAGTTTCATAATAAGTAGTCCGTAAATATAATAACGGTAAAATTATAGTAAATAATATTTTATTACTGTGAAATTAGTATTTGTTCTAATTTTTTTTTATTGTAATATTTTATGCTATATAAGAATATTGCTACGCTATTGTACTAATAAATAATTCATACTTACATTTGCATTGAATAATAAAAATATAGTTGAATTCGCTATCACTAAATGTTATATGTTCATTGAAGAGTTGTAAAAAACAGTAAGTATAAAAAAAGTTTTTGAATTTTATTTTATATTAAATTGGTGAAAATTTTAAATAGAAAAAGAAACGTAAAACCGAGAATTTATAAAACAAATTTACAGTAACGGTATTATTTTAACATAAGCAAAAGATTTTTTTTTAAACGATATAGATAAAACATAATTTCGTGTGACCGATTTTTTTCAGGTAAATGGCGTAAAACTGTATCTAGGGGCTGACGTCTCTGTACGCGCGCGACACGTAAAACGTTTCCGACCGCCCTTGTCGTACTGGTTGAAATCTCCCGTACTCTATCAGTGCGTCCCGCTCTAACCCTGGTTAATAAAGCGCGTCGCTTTTATAAAAACAATTATTTTATTGTTGATTGCTCACGTTGAAATCGTTTCGATTATTTCCGTTTGTCGGTCGTATCGAAATCACACAAATATTAGTATTTAGTGAATTAGTTTTATTACATTTATCAGGTTCATTTTCCAGGTAATAATAATCAAAAATACAAAAATACATTTTTAATACTTCTATAAAATTATTACATGGATATATTATTTATAGTTAAATAATGAGGATAAAAAGTGACAACTCCATCTTCTACGAAACAAAATTCAATTGTTTACCTTTATATAACTTGAAGATTGGGATGGAATACGTTAACAAACTGTGGTGTATTCAAAATTGTATTACATTAAACTACAGTAAATACAAGATACAGATCTTTTATGCTACTATTGAAGAATTGAGGGATTTCTCTTTAACATAACTAACCCAATCCGTGAACAAAATTTTGCTTAGATTTAAATAAAAAAAATAAAGCCATCATATTATTAATCATTTAATAGAAGACTATAATTATTATAAACGTCTAAGTGTTTCAGTAGAAGACAATAGTAATACATTTATAATCAAATTATAGGTAGATTTTTCTAATATGTAATATTAATATACCTACATAGGATCAGTCATCTCGTGTCTTAGATTGCTTAAAACTTTGCTGTATGTTCATTGCGAGCTGAATCGAAGTTTTCCTAGATTGTACGCCCTTAGTGAACATTAATTACATCCAACTTAGTCTGATTAAACCTTAAGGAATTATCCGGATTGACAAAAGTAACTTTTAACAAAGATTTATGTGATTCTGAGCGATGGGTATACCGTTTTCATAAGTTACCACTCAAATAATACCGTGAATAATGTATAATTTTGGTGATAACTATTTCGAATAATGAGGGTATTGGTTATCTCAATATAAAACCAAAGTGTTATTTTTAACAATAGAATAAATAAAAATTATCTTTAAAGAATAATTAAAATAATAACTTTGTAAAAGAATAAAATTATGTACTATGATAAAAAGTTAGTATATCAAACTTGTAATGTTAGGAATGATTTGTGTTGTAATTGATAAGCGTATTCGTTAAAACAAGAGCAAAGTCGAAAATTAACGAAATTGAGTAAATAAATGCTTAACAATAAGATACTATCAAACTGAAACATGTTTAGATTTTGTGAATATCTATAAAAGTAACTTTTAACAAAAACATGACTACCCAAGTAGAAGCGTTTAAAGGCATATGTAGGTCAAACAGACATTGCATTGTCAAAATGTATTAGCATTGAAAACAAACTTGAAACTAGATAAATATAATAGAAAAAACTACAAAAAGTAATGAATGACTTTAAAAATTCAAACGACCTATTTTAAATGCCTTGCAATAAATTTTATTTCAAGGCATTCAATATTTTCAAATCAAAATAAAAATATCGTTTGAGCAATAATAAAAGTAGTTATTAATTAATACTCAACTAAGCTTTTATTTCTTGTTATTCCGCTAAACAAATATATGGCATTAATAACGCTACGGAATTTTACTTGAATACAAATGATATACAAACCAATAAACCGTAATTTCGAAGAGGCAATTATTAGCACGTGTTACCAATGAGATATCTTTCCAATGCGTGCACATTTTGCCACCAGTCCAATTTGCCTGATCAAGTGTTGAGGACGTTTTCGATCCTTTACCTTAATTTAATACAGCGTGTTCATCGAGTTCCTGTTTCTTAACTACTTTTATACTAATTAAATATTTACCAGTAGTAGGTGATTTTTGTAAGATGTCTCTTAGAGTACCACTGTCTCTTTCTGTGACAGTAGCATGCTAACATTATTACGTTTATAGTTTGAAGGGCGTTGTAAATAGTGAAATATCTGGAGTTAATAAAGCACAGAAATCTAATATCTTGACGGGATGAGCGCGCTCTGGAATCACAGTCTTCTAAACTTAAATATTTCCATATAAACGAAACGTAGACAAAAACTGCGTATGTATTTAACTGAAAATACTTTGAACACATCTGTGATAACAAATATTAAACATAATAGGTAAATTAAAAATGTATATGACTATTAGAAATTGATGAAAAACACTCTTCCCTACTACGAAGCAATTCCAAAAACTTAAAACAATTTTGAAGTATTAGTAAAAAAATCATCAAAGGAATATTGGAATACTTCCAAAATGGACTAATTGAGAAAGCATTAAAAGTGTTTACGAGTAAAACGGCTGTTGAGTTTATAATAAAGACAAGATTGATGACACGGACGCCGCTGGAGGCGTCCAATGTACTGCAACCTCATTGGATTATGCAGATGAAGTCTTTTTATTTTAAAAAGCGCTTTCATAGCTTCTTTGGATTGTTAAAATAGTATGTTCACAAAACGTTTTGCTTTTGGGAATAGGGAATATCGATTTAAATAAAAAAAAAAATAAAACATTCAAATCAAGATTTACTCAGTAATTTATGTTGTATTACATTAAAAATGATATTAACAGATCTAATGGCATATAAACATAACTTTATCTTTTTTGGGAAAAGAGTTTAATATCATTTTAATATTTTAAATACATAAATTTAAATACATTTTAAATACAAGTTTAAAGTTTTTTTTTTTATTTATAATTATTACAATTTTTATTTGTAGTATTAGACAATTACTATTTACAGTAAGTATATATATATTATTAACAAGTTAAGTATTTTATCTTATTCAATGTACATATGATTTGCTCATGAAAGTTCGTTTCTCTTTTGTTAAGTTTTACAATCTTACGTGATTAAGCTATCTATATTTATTAGCTATTGGAAGATATTTAATAAAAAGAAAATGAAATTGTAAAGCTACGTTAACACAGCATAATACGTTGTCCGTTATTCTGACAAATAGCAACAGGAGCTTTACAACAACCACGTTATATCGTTAGTGGTATCAATTCATATTGAAGTGCAGTCAAGAGCTAAGCGTTATATTTACCACAATGTTTGACACCTGGTCGAGAGTAACGGATGCAACGTAGAATATTATGAGTTATTTCAAGCACATCCGCTGCGATGATGCCAGCGTTCAGCTGTTCATTTTGTTAACATGATGACAGAACTTTGTCACTTTAATTATCAGTCGGTGAAATTAGCAAAATAAACATTTAGACATTTTTTTTAAATAATGCGTGAAGTACTATATTTGCAATCGTAATTATAACCGTTTGCAACAAAGTAATAGCGTAGTTAAAAATATCTCTAATGAATCCACTTTTATCAGTCGATCTTCAGCATATAATAGTTGGTACATAGGCATTTGCCTAATATTATGAATGCACCCAAATATTTAAATATAGTGTTATATATGCAAAATTAAAGAACAATCCATTCACAAGAGAAATATTACCTATTATTGTAACACAGCTAGTGATGCCATCAGCTATAAAAGAAAATTGTATAATGTTCTATTACAATTATGTCGCCCATAAATTAGTAACAAAATCCACATACTACGTATAAAGGAGCTCTATGAAAAGAATAAATTGAAGTTCAATGTATTTTTTATTCTATCATTTTTAATTCTGTCTTTATATTTATATATTCATGAAATGACAAAGGTTTTCTACGAAATAACCGTTTGGTTTTTATTTAAAACTCTTTTTGCGATCATAAATATAAATTTTTAACCAGGACATAACTTTCAGAGATGAATACTTGTACATTTTGCAAAGTAAAGCTCACGTGACCGGGGATTTGTTTGTAGTAATACATGTTCCGACTCATGCAGTTAGTTACCGCAGTGGATCCGGGGTTTTACGGGGAAGAACGCCTCAGGCAAAGTCGCTTTTCTGAATTTTTTTTCAACAAAAATAAATACTAAATTCACATTGTCTTGTAGAACTAGATGTTAATCTATTTTTTTATATTATTTATTATTAGGTGTCACATCATTTTCGTAAGAAATTAATTAAAATCATCTTTTCAAATTGGAATATATTTTTAAATTTATGGGTACATAATATTAATTACATATTTTTAATAAAATTACTCTACGCATTGCAAATATATAAAATAGCTCGATCGCCTATGAGATTCTAAATATCATTAAAAACTTTACTCGCAATATAATACGCATTATATTGCAATGGGTTCCAGCACATATTGGTCTCAAAGATAATGAAAAGGCTGACCAATTAGCTAAATTAGCTGCGAAAAATGTGACATCTTTTACCTTTCTACCAGATTATTTTAAATACTTCCCAAAATACAAAAATATCTGCTACAATAATTGGAAGAAATATTTTTCTAACATAAGCCAAGACAAGGGCATCTGGTATAGGACCATACAAAGTGAGCCGTGCCGGGTACCCTGGTATGAAAATTTTGATTTTAGTAGACGTGTTGTTATAGTGGCATTTAGACTTTGTTCTGGTCACATACCATCAGCAAAGTTTGCATTTCTTATAAAAAAAAAATGATTCCCCAAAATGTAACAGCTGTAATCAAGTTGATGATGTTCAACATTTGCTGATGGAATATGAACAGAAGTCAAAAAGAAATACATTTTCAAATAAATACTGTCACATTAATATAATGGATGTGGGACTTATACAATCCATACTGGCAGACCCAACTACGAAAATTGCCAAAGATCTAATGACTGGCAGAATAGGTTTGATTTGTTTTGACTAGTAGATTTTTTTAATTTAATTTATAAATTTTGTTATACCGTTTTATATTTAGTAATAAGTAAGTTGTTGTAATAGAAATAAGTAAGATGGGATTGATATGTCCATTGTGAAAAAATCCCAAAAAAAATAATATAAAAAAATATATGTATATATACATATATATATAAAG
>DWQX01003286.1:0-18336 GCA_018245475.1 Pharmacophagus antenor
AAAAATGTTGTCAAAATTTGCACTTTGATGATTTTTTAATTAGGTTTTATACAATAAACTATAGTTAATGAGCTAATAACAAAAATGATAAAGTAAAATAAAGTAGTTTGTAAATGGTCTATGCTTGTACATTTAGTACTTAAAAACGTAGACTGACCGCAAGTCACAAGTCCATTCAATTAAAAATTCCATCTCCTAATCGAGTCATGAAATATGCAAGCAAATATTATCCCTTTTCTTTTGTACGCGCTGCATCTTTGCCCCACCCGCACACGCACACCGACGCACGGTACTTGTAATCTATGTCTATCTCTCTCGCGCCATTGAAATGTACGCTTGTAGGAGTATAACGACATCTCTGTCGAGATGCCGAGGCGTCGGCGACCGCGAGTAACCCCTGGCCACTTCGTGTGGACGCACGCGCCGTCGTCGGCCGGCGGAGCGAGACGGCGAGAATTGTGGACACGAGGCCGCTGAGCCCTCGCGTAAAGGGACACAGGACAGACGCTCTCGGACATCGGGCGAGAGCGGGCGGCCGGTCGTACACCTGCTTCACGCCGCTCCGCACGCGCGACGTACTCGATCGCGATACGCCACTTCGCGAAATTTATAAACAAAATAGACTATTTCATTTTTTTTTTATTAAGTTATTAAATATATTCTCAACTTTTACTTTGATAACATGGACTTGTTTTAAAGTATTCGCAAAAACTCAGTGACTAAATAAAAGTGCAGAAGTTACATTTATAATTTTTTTTAGTGTTAGAGTTTTGTCTCGATAGGCGAATTGCAAGATCGCCACTCGGTGCGTACAGATTAGATAGGGCGCTGAGACGTTCATTCAAGTGTTGATAAGACCGTTTCATGACCAATACATTTTGGCAAGTAAACATTCAACCATCGAGTGAGTAATTGACGGCAACATGAAGAGAAAAAAGTAGAAAATGGTTTTAATAAATCATCGGAAATTTATAATAAATTATTTGAAAAAATGAATAGAAATATAGTGTGCTTTACTTGCCGTCGGACTTTCGATGAGGACAATTCAGTGACATCCCGACTTTTGTTATCGAAATCGTTTTAAACACTGGACGATAAGCCGTCGGGGCGACGGCGGCGTATGTGAAGTGCTGCCGCTAGATATTAAGATAAATATTTCCCGAGATAAAGAAGTTATTGAAGATCCAAAAATAGGTGACCAAATCAAGATGAGAATTAAGATGCCAGCTGTACGCATCGCGCAAGGTTTGTTGATATTTGCTTACTCCCCCGTACTCCCTTAAACCTAGATTAATATGTGAATGAAACCTTTTTTTTTTTATTCTAAATTTTAGAGTTCGCGTAGATTTATAATTGTGCACATAGATTATCGAAAGTTAAATAAAAATAGTAGTTATTTTTAATTCGACTAATATGTTCATTTATTGTGTTCGTGTTATTGTATAACGCAAAGTAAGATGCGAATAATAATTATGTTTAAAAATAATACCACACATGTGCACGGAGCTCATCAGCATACGTCTCCGCTGAGACTATTCAAGTCGGCAAACGAGCCACTCAATAGTGGAGTCCTTGAGTCAATATTTACCCGGGACCGTGGTCATCTGTCCGAGGGGGGCGAGGATAGTTTGTAAAGACATAACTACCTCAGTGGCAGTCTTTAAATATTCAGTAACAAAACGTGCAACACTTGAGGGACGACAAACCCATGACCCGTTTCGCATGCACAACACCGAAAGACAAAAAGTAAAATGAATAACATAAATTTCACCGTGAAACTAACATATGCAATATAACTGTTAATTCTAATTATCATTAAAGATAGAACATTACATCAATTATTATTATTTTTATTATGATTTACCGATAACCGTAAAGTACTTTGACGTCAACATTTTTTATGACCACTTTAAAAATGTGCATAAAAAATAATGCTCTGTCACGTTTCAAAAAAGACATTGTAGTAATATTTTATAAATGACCCGTGGAAGATAAATTTTCTTAAAAAAGATACATTGTTAATAAATTTTACACGTGTTTTCTTAGTAAATTAGTATGTTAGTAAATTATACACTTCTAGCTTGCTCATACGTCCATCTGCGACTAATTAGGTAACACCTAATGATTCAAATGTACAGAGGTCAAAACTAATACAGACAATGTTGAATATTTAACGAGTCGTCCAACATGGAAAACCTCTTTACAATTAATAATTTTTATTCAAGGTTTAAATAAAATAAAAAAAACTATTCACAAAAAAAACTTTTTAAATATGAACAAATGCTTCTTGGACACAATAATTGTCTTTCTCAGTGCCAAATTTCTTAGTTTCTCGTAATAATTTACAATGTATGTGTAGAATAACATAATATAAAACGTGTTATTCAATCTCCTAAGTATACAAAAATCGAAATTTAAGGTTTTAATACAAATAACTTATAAATGAAGACAATAAGTAAGCAATGTCGCCACGTTATGCAGTACTAAAGCAGGATTATATTTTCATGGTGAGTTTACAGCCATAAAAGTCTGCAACAAGCATGCTGTTAAATATTAGAAATTGTTCATATTAATTACTATACATTAACATTCTTATCCCATTGTGTTCTGTTCTCACTGTCCGAGTGCCGTTTGAGCTAATTGCACATTAATTCATAACCGTATCTTGTACATTCTCATGCTTTACTTCACCTTTTAGAACTACACTTACCAACATTTCCAATCGCCAAATTCCGATCTGCAAACATGTTTTCTTTATATCGATGTACACTATATATATATATATATATTTTTAATTCTCACTTATTTTTATGTCGTGGTCATACGTATACTTAAAATTTAATTTGCTTTTCATGCAAACCGCTCTAGCGTATTGGTTTATATTTAATTCAAGAGACGCTATTTGCTTATCTCTCAAAAGTTCTTTTTTATTTGCATAGCATTTGTGTGAGCTCGTTTATGTGTGTGTTTGTGTAGCAGTGAACGCGTATACGTCGAAATGCGTGCGCGCCGACTCGAGTGCACAGATTCCTCTCGAACCTAGAGTTATCGCACACAACGCCAATTAGTCCAAGTTGACCGGAGGCGACAGGCCACTACGATTGGTCGGTGGCCAGGTGACGTCACCGCCGTCTGCGGCCTTCTCGCCCGATTGGCCGACACGCGTCATTTCGTCGATGACACGTTTGTTCTTATTTCCAACGTAAGAGGCCCGAAGTACTCGCTTTTTGTACGCAACGAACAAAGACATCCCCCTTCGGATGCTGGCAACGTCTGTGTGCGTGGAGATTTAAAAATGCGACTTTAAATATTTGAAATTAATGGTATGTTCAAATGTAAATAAATAATCAAATGCAATAAATCACATAGTTATAGTTTTATTTATAGGTTATAGTTTATGTATAGTACTCAAAAGTATCTTAGAGTCGGCGAAGATGCCACTAGAATATTTATTATATTAATGAATTAAAATAATATCCAAACAAGAAGTAACAGCATAAGCAAATAAATTACGATACAGTTTTAGTTAATATAAAGTTTTAATGCTATTTCAATTGGGTAGAGAGCAGTTTTGTTGTAAGGGACGGAGGGCAATTCCACATTTTTAACCCTCTTCAAAAGTGCAAATTAGGGAATCATCGAATTACTTTATCAGGTGCGAGTACGGGCCACGCCGCATTCCTAACTTTTACTAACTTTTAAAAATCTAAGTTAACTTTCCTTCTGTCCGACCCCCGCTTCCTAAATAAATTATTAAAACGGTGATTTCCGCTATACAATGTGTAGCGCTCATTACTACGTTCGGCGTCTCCTGTTTGTTTTTTTTATTTCTTTTATTTTATTTTATACGATATATATTAGTTAATTTTAAAAATTTATCATTAAAATGATATTATTTATGTCACAAAATATCAAGTCCATATGGACTGGTTGGATTTGCATTTAAAAGCTGCTGGCAAAATGATATAAATTACGACACAACGAAATAGGGCTTTGAAGTTAATATGGTTCAGTTATATTTAACAATAACTTGTTATAGTCCCATTACCTTTACATAGTAGATGATAAATAGAAGACTATTAATACAAGCTAGATATTGTACTAATAGTTTGCTTCACCATTTAAAGTACACGCATTTTTTTTAATATATTATCTTTTTTAAATTGTTAAAAAATAGATCCAGTAAATAAAGTGATTTTAAAACAAAAGTCTAGTATGTTATTATTGATTAGATTTATAAACTGTTTCACTCAAAACTGACAAAGGTTATATGAAAATTCTTGCAAGTGAATCCTAATAAATAGCTTGTTAGATCCTAGAATCCTAAGAAGTGTGTTCCAATAAATATGGCAGGAAACAAGTACTGGATAATTGATATACATTTTCATTGATAACTGCTTTAGTTTTGTTTTAGTTATTTAATTTTTTTTTATTACCTAAAGAGGGCGGACACATTAAAGGACGCCGGACAATTTAAAATGTTGACTATGTCGTTAGCCGCTTAGCGATTCAATATGTCTTCATTAAGCGAATATCGAAGCATCGCATTTACAAGCGGAACTTTCAATCTTGATCCTTGGCCGAGAGTTACAGCCACAACATCGGTCTTGATACTTCAATCCGATTCTGTCCTACGAGGATCATCCGAGGGAAAATTTATCGCGAATAATTTAAACCAGGATTATAGTTGAAATTTAGTAGTATACCCAAAGTTATTTAATTTGAAAAATTACTTCAACTAGGGATATTAGGACCTGATAGTAGCATTCCTTGTCAGTGTACTGATCACTGACCCGATCACTGGAGCTAACGCGGCAATAATACGCAATATACATAGAATTCAATAGAATACTTTTGCAAAACAAGAATTTAGTGATGGTAGATTTTATTATTATTGATTAGTTGAACATTAACTTAGACATGTAATTAAGACGTAAAGCGAACGTAAAGAATATAGTTAAAGAGGGACCGGATGAGCGATCTCTTCGATTGCAGGTAGTCGATATTTAAATTATGGGAATAAAGTTAATTTTGGTATTAAGAATAATGTTTGCGCGGACGGCGGCCACCCGTTTTGAGTTTGTTGGACTGGTACGCTTGTTTTTTCTTTATGTTCGTATCGATCGGCTTTGTTTTTGTGATCCCAAAGATAAAGATGTATGAATTTACATATGTTATGTCAGTGGAGGTCCAGGGTACGTTTAATTTGGATTTATTACTTTCGTTACTGCAAAGCGATCCAGAACTACGTTGGAGGTAAACATTATTCATGTGCACTTATTCGCAATTAGTGAATGTCGAAAGAAAAAGTGACGTTAATTTCGAATATATTCGAAGGTAACAAATTTCATTTGTGAAATTTCTTGTTTAAGTGTAGACTGATATTGGTCAACGACTATAACATAAACAAGTCATCAATTGTTGGAAAGCCCGTGAAAAAAATTTGTGAATCCGATTCTCTTCCACGGTAAACGTGAAAACAATCCTTTCTGTAGAAAAAGGATTATTGCTATCGACAATACCAATCGTATTACAAACAATGAAACCGGTAGCCAAACACTGATACTTTTTTGTGGGTGTTATACTAATCCGGTACTTGAAGATAAAACTGTCCGATAATTGATCAATTTAGAAAAACTTTTCAACCGTCGAAAGTCTTTTAGAATTGTCATAAACCAATCTCATATAATATGATCTTTAATAAAACCGTATAGAAAATGACATAAAATGTTGTTCCGAACAAGATTGCGAATTACATGTTAGAAAAATTTCTTGCGATAGAACGATATCAAACGTTCCTTTGTAAGATTATATTAATATTGAACCTACTTAACTACGGTAATCCAACTTATACGTTTTTATTATTCTGTACTATGAAATAACACAAACAAATCATACTTCTTCTGCCAATGCTCAGCTGATAGACTCTATTACAAGGTATTAAATACTATTAGGTAATACAATGGGAAAAAAGTTCATAACGAGAATTAATTTATTGTGAGCGGACCACGATCAATAGCCTCGGAGTGGGTGGACAGTTTCTCAAGAGTCCATCTTTGTCAGGCTTTGATAGCAATTTGTAATTGTCGGCGTTTAAACGCTAGCGACGATTTAAACTTTGGTAGGTGTACGCTTTAGATCAGCCCTCTGCTTAACGGACATAGTTTCAAAGGCCTCGATTATAGGAGAAACAGTTTAAATAATAGCAGGAAACTACGTAAATATAATACGGTATAAGTAGTGGACTGTAGATAGTGGCAGGGTTTTTTTGCACCTGTCTGACTAGGTACCACCTTCAAAGTAAATCTGCTGCCATAACAGCATTACTGTTCCGGCAGTCATACATGTAAGAGCCAGATGTATATTAAGCGAACAAGTTTCTCCATCTACGCCTATATTGTCACTTCATATCAGGTGAAATTTAGATCCTTTTACATCATAACCAGTAAAGAAAATCTAACCAAAAATATTAACTTTCATACTTGTTATTTGAATCGGTGGTAGAAAGATGAGAAAATTTCTTTTGACTATTACCTAGCTTAATAAATACGGCCATAATCAAAACAAACTAAATCAAGTTATTATTTTTTCTGAACAGGAATTAAAAACTAATACTAATAATATTAAGTGACGTCAAACAAAAGCTGCGAAGGTTCGATCGAAGCAGATTGACAATGGGTCGAATCCGATAGAGGCACCTGAACCTGTAACATTTTCCCATGGTCAAACTTCTACAAACACCTCGACAAAAAATAATCCGACCTGCGTTTGACAAACAATTGGTCAAAGGATTTTTTTTTTGGCAAAACAGGCGCAGAAGTCCGTCCACAAACGAATGTCGATAATATTATAACAATGCTCAATAGGTTCGAAGTCGCCTGTAGGCTAAATAAGTATTGTGTATCCTTATTCGTCATCCTTTCATCGTTTTAATATAAAAGGGTTTACGAGTGTCACTTTTCATTTCTTTCTTTTTTTATGTCACAGTTTTTCTGTCTTCATTAATAATTAAATTATTTTTGAGTACGCAATTTATACTAAGGTTCTATTAGATTGTCATTAACTTCCTTTAACCAAATATATATACATATATATATATACAGTTTAATAATATGAAATTACACTAACACTGGCAAAGATTGATCGGATCAAAATTTTATCTTATCTCTTATTCAATGTTTTATTAATTTTCTAGCTTATCTGGTCTTCTATCTCTTTCACAAAAGAACCAAAACTACCATACGTTTAATATAAATTTTTTGACGTGTGTTACTTGATAGTCTCTTCATATGATCGACGGGGAAGACCGCGCGGATTCTTACCTGTTCTTTTATATCGACTAACCTTCATCCCGAAATGTCTATTCGCTTGAATGATCCCCGTGACCATTGTCCAACGCTTTTGATTCATCACGATTCGATTCGCTTTTTTTTTATCCATCCATTTCAAAAACCAAAAATAAGGAATTTGATAACCGCACATTTGGTGGTAGTTGAAAAAGCATTGTTAGCTTCCTTTTCGCATAGTTTCAATTATTTTATTTTTATCTAAAAAAAGGGTAAGACAAACGGGATCCAATTTCTTATAAAAAAATAAAATATAAATTACCTTTTGTGAATTACTACGAGATGAATTTGACCTATTCACTAAAAAAGTTACAAATATAGAAAATTGACCTTGCCAAAAATACTTGGACTGGTTATTTAAAACGCTAATCTTTAAATTACCCGTGCAAATATTAGTTTGCAAACATTCTTTTTTATTTGTATCATCAACTAAAACAGGCAAATATTATATTATCTGCAGTTTAAATTGTTCCATTTAAATGAAGGCACTATAGAGTTAATTGTAACAAGACAGCGCCGTTTAAAAAAGAAACGTGTTTATTTATCGTAGCTTCCATCCCACGTTTCGCTAAGGCGAGCTCAAAACGATGTTGCAATGTCTTAAAAGGCTTATTGTTTCGCTTAAAGAGATTAAGTGGGTGTTAAAAATCATAAGACACGGAGTCAAAGGAGTGAAAGATAGCCCCGTGTTCATTTATGATTTATATTGTTTTTGTT
The DNA here is from genome assembly GCA_018245475.1 of Pharmacophagus antenor. NCBI lineage: Eukaryota > Metazoa > Arthropoda > Insecta > Lepidoptera > Papilionidae > Pharmacophagus > Pharmacophagus antenor. Next base: position 8,064 of record DWQX01003286.1, read on the forward strand.
GTTTGTTGGTGTATTGTTCGTTGCATCGGTGATTCCGTGTAGGCGTTCTTATAGATTTATAACCCTGTGGACTCAGGTCTATGAAGCTGTAAAAGAATTTATGCGAAAGATACTCTTACCAATTTCGCGTGTTTCCATCGTATCGTTTTAAACTAAATCGTGGTTTCCGTGCCTTATTAAAACTAGCCTTTATTTTTTTTATGATAAAGTACTTGACAATTGAATATATTACTCCCCTATAAAATAATATGATCTGGATATGTGGCTATATCTCTTTCTCCTTAAACTGCAAGAAATGTAAATGACTATAACGATGTAACGAAGAAATGCTTATAATTCGTAGTCAACCGTTATTAAGTAAAAATGAGATCATTTAAAACATTGTTGTCATAAATGTAATTAATACCAACATATAATTAATAATGTAACTGTTGAATAATAACCAATAAGCGGACTGAAGAGAAAAAAGAAGTTCCTAGCGGTCACAAAGAACACACATATGTATCAATATGCATTTGTATGCTGGGAGCTTTCCCATAGCGGGCAGCTCGTGACCGCTCGCCTTGTTAACGCGATGACCCGCCGTAAGATTGTGCACTTACATCCGTCTGAGTGATGACTGTTTAATTGAGGCCATGTGAAACGAGACTCGGCTACTGTCAACGTAAATACGGGACTTTTTTTTTTCGCAAAATGGCGTCCGCTAAATTTATAATTGTCGCCATTATGTTTATACTTCAACTAAGTTCCATTGATAATCACCGTTTGCTTTTTACTAAAAGTACAGCACCTGCATGATTCTGTTGAGTTTAGTTATCATATACCGATACAACATTCATACGATATATAAATATTATACCACTCTAAATAGCAAAGGAAAAATTCCAAAATAGCAATGGATATTATTTCTTGATGTTTTCATATGCATGTAACCAATGTAATAAACATTTACAAAAACCATGATAGGTTTTATTGTATGCAGTAATTTGTTAAATTAGTACTCGGTTAACATATAGAGCAACTAAAATACCAAAACAGACGCAGTTGTAAACTTATCTAAGATATGAACGGTCTAAATATAAAATATAATCATAGAATATTTTCGAACTAAACATTGCATGTTATAGAAGTAATTTCCACATTACACAGAACTGCATTTTCGTAAGCTGAAATATGCAAAATTCTACCTAGCGGGTTCAAAAGCAACATTTAATTAGCAATAAGAAGATTTTATGACGTGCCGTATGATTACACGTGACCACAGACATAGCGAGTAACTGTACGGTAGAGACGAGGAGTACAATAAATTTGAAGCTGTGGCCGCAGAGATCGGCTCTCCTCCGATCACAAGATAACCGCTGAGTGACCCGTGTGCGACTAAGCCGCCCATTGTATGCCCCAACCGATTCAAACGTCTAACAACTAACCAGAGTTGAACTATAGAAGTGGTTTAATTTTTCTATACGTTCATTTAAAGATTAGCGACTGATACAAATTACTACAACTCTGTCCGATTGGATTATTAACTTTCTAACTTCGAACATTTTTCGAAATGCGTTAATTTTTATTATTATTATATGAGAAAAATAAACGAAGTTTCATGAGATTAATTTTGAAATTTTATTTTCTTTTATTCGGCAGTGGACTTGACCACGATTCCACTTCATGTTATGTGACGAGGCCGTAGATAGAGTGAAGTGTGTTCGCCCAGCATTCTTCTGGCTCTTAGAAGTATGAATGCCGGAACACAGCAGTACTCTTATAGCGGCAGATTGACATTAAGAGTGATAGCTAGTCAGGCGGCTTTCAAATACCCTACTACCATGCCGATTTCACTACTCGAGTGGCCAGAGAATCGAACCTACCCTATACTTACCGTTAGTCAAACCTCGGTTAAACTGCTGTTTAGAATTATTGTATTTCTTCAACAGATAGAATTTTAATAAAATAATAAATTCATGAAATATTTTTCCATATATAGTAAAAAGCTTTTATTCTCTTCGAACATTTAAAATTTCTGCACTATATTTAATTTTATAAGACGAATTTAATATTAAGAATATCCTTTCGTTGTCTCTCACGCTGTCAGACATTTTTTTTTGTAAAGGTGGAATCCAATCCTTTGAAATTTCGATCTGTCAATACGCACAACAATAATGTCCACAAAAGATTCCTTGACCAGAATCAGAACACATGTGTGAGAAAGATTTTTTGCAAAATGACGTATGATCTTTCCGCTCTAATAATTCTATATTTAGAGTAACTATACATTCAATTTTGTTTTAATCGTGTACTAGTTTTTGAAAATAACGATAAATACATAAATTTACGACTTATAATTTATATGACAGTGTATGATATGAAATTAAATTACGATAAATCTGTTTTAATAAAAAAAATTAAAAACACCATTGGAGTCAAACACAAAGAGTAACTCTATAGAAGTGCTCATGATCTTTATACCTTACCAGATTTTTGAGTTATGATCAGAAACAATAGCAACCCATTCACTTGCAAATAAAATTGCCTAAATTAACACAAACACGTGAAAAACTTAAACTTCTTTTTATTTGAGAAGCATAAATAATAGACTGTTGTTAACAACGAATTATTTTTTTTTCTTTAAATGTCTTTACATCATCATGCCGCAGCATGTTACACTCGAAACAGTTCCACATTCGACATAATGATCATGGACGTTCGCACAAGAGCAGAAAAACCGCGAACATCGCGCCAATCCACTCCCGCGCATCACGCGTCGCCATTGTCCGTCCGTTCTATAATTACCGGGTCGGGCGGAAGACGGGACCGCTGCCACCTGTTCCGTTTTCACACGCCTCACCAGCCAGGTAACCTCACCAGAAAAATTTGGATCATAATCTCGGACAACGGTCCGCGCGGTAACAGTATCCCTTTTTTTTTTCTTTTTTATCTGCGGCCAGCTATATGCTTTCGATTAATTTTATTAAAAAACGGTTATCTGATTTTTTATCTGTAACCTTCTGTTGTTCAATTTGTTCACCGCTTCCTCAGCGTTATTTTGATACGTTTGAAATGATGGTTTTATTTTTTTTTTGTTTAGCATTAGGAGCGAAAAAAATATTGCAATTTCAGATTCTTACATCACACGAAATTTGTCCCAGTCAGGCGTAGGTAAATCAAATTATATATTGTTTATCGCTTCCCCTATTATTTGCTTCTGTCTACCAGATGTACACTCAACGTCAATCTTCTGTGTTTGTTTACCTAGAAAAAGCAAACATTGTTTCGCTGGGGTCACTCCGCTTACATTTTGGTCGCCAAATTTGATTGGTGTAATTTTGTTACGGTTAATAACTTGCGGGCGCAATTTTCGGTTAAGATAAATACATACTCAAAGCTATGTCAGGAAAAAATGTTTCTTAACCAGATATAATGATTACTTGAAGAATTTTACTTTAGTTTTGTTGGTTTGAAAGTATTTTTCCAGTTTCCATGTTCAGATCTCCAATTTATAGCAAATGGTAACTAAGAGATTTGAGAATAATTTTAGTCCAATATTTTCTATAACAACCGATATAATTACATAATCAAACTAATAACTCATACTAAATATAACACGATACGATTATAAGTTATCCATCCATTAGGATCTGTAGAAAATCATATTCATTCACTAATACCATTTTCGCAGTGACATGCACTTTTTGCTATTCAAATGGGGGGACAGTAGAATTTTTTCAGTTAGTCGCTTTCGCCGCGGTCCCTACGGCTGGGTACAGTGCGATTACGCATATTTTTGCTCGCACATTATTAGGGGTGCCGTGTGTGAAAAAATGTACTATTATAAATAAAAGAAGCCCAACAAAGGGATGGGAGAGCGATCGGGGTCACTAGGAAACAGCGGTTTTGATACGGGATTTTTTTACCTGGGACTCTGGGGCTGTTTTTTCATTAAATTTTCGAGACTCAAACTTTATCGAGCTAGCCAGTCAGTCTGTGTTCATCTGCGAAGATGATCACATGCTTTATGACTTCAAGGAGTCTTGTGCGAAGTGTCCAGTGGTCTTCGCTACTTCGAAGTTTATGTTATAGTGTTCATTAGTTTGGACATTAGGAAGTAAAATAAAATCTTTGGGTTTTATCATCTTCAAGGCATACAAGATATGGATTTATCTTCAAGGAGTAAGTCAAGATTTTTCGACTCTGGAATCGACCTAAGACGCAAAGGTATTTCAGGTTAATTTAGCTATTCATTTAGTACATACATCATATGAGATGTATGGTTAAATATTTTTCGTTTACTAGAGATGTCAATATGTACAAATGTATGAACAAGTTGATGTAGAAGGGAGAGGGCACCAATAAACTGGGCAATAACCAATGTTCAAGACAAATTGGAAAGTAATAAGGCAGTGAAAATGATATCTGGCCCCGATTCATATCTATATACGAATCACGGCGAAACCAATGTCATTTACATTAACATATAAATGAGTGCGTAAGTGGACGATTGTCATATATCGCATGTTTCTCGGATCAAATGCGTTGTGGTCTATAAATCGGTATCATTAACTTTTGTACAAATGTTAGCGTGCCATTTTCTGATTAACGCTTGTAAGTATATTTAATAGTGATCAATGTTTGTTTTTCTGATGAAGTAATTTGGAAAATTATCGATGTCCTTTTTTTTAATTTCTGATTATTCATTGTGCTATACAAATAATTTAACTTTTGGAATCTTTTTATGTTACACAAATTCAGTTTTACTCTTATACCTATAAAATATTTTCTCTATTTTAAATTTAAAAGTGAATATGGATGTTTGTGAAAACTTTCTGTCAACTGCAAGCGTTAAAAGCTCGAAGTGAACCACTTACGCTATGAATCCTCAACGCTATATCAACATAGGGCAATATTTAAAATTATATTACTGATAGTACTGCATTCCACGAATGCATTGACCGCAAATTTCTTGCCACAAAAGCCGTAAGTCAAAATAATGACCAGGGAGTAATAGGCCGAGTGGAGTCCACGCTCGAAATACGGCCGTTAGTTTAATTCGGGATTGTTGTTTTTTAATAAAAATGCAAATGAAATTTCCGTCTTCATAAATTTGCCATAAATAATTGTAGACTGTTGTTTTAATCTTACTGCCAATTTTACTTTGTACCATTGAGTAAAACAGGTTAGAGAAGAAAACAAATTTAATTTAGATGTTTATTACATTTCTCACTTATTTGTCGTTGGCTTTGTTGCACTCTTTGTTTGAGTTCTATAAATGTTGTCAACTCATGAAATTTTTATATTCATCTGATTATTTAATAATAACGCGATGAGTTACGTAATTGTCTTTTACGAATAGTACTTTACTGTCGAATTTAAGCAATGCTTGCTGCATAGTTTTGGAACAAACCCACGCAGACCAGTATTTATGAGTGCTATATGCCGATGCAGCCAATGAGGAGGGTAACGGTGCGGTGGCCGCTGGCATGGCTCCCGACCGGACGTCGCTTTATGACCTCACTTTTATTGCTTCAGGAAAAACTACGTCGTTTGTTTCATACTCTCGAATAATACTTTTCTGTATGCATTTTGGCTTTACGCAAAAAAAAAATTCAATAACGCCGTGATTACTATGTCTCAACAGTACAATGTGTTCTTTTGTTTTGCAGGAAATGGATTAAGTTTAATTTTTTAAATTCAATTGTATCACGCCGTACTGCATAAATTATTTTTGATTTTTGTATTTGGAAATTTTGTACTTGCTTATTTAAAAGTATGTTTTCAGTGATTTTTTGTATAAGGATCTACCTCTTATGATATCGGTTTGTATGACCTTGATAACATTTTGTTAATTAATTATAAATTAAATAATCTTAATATATTCATAGAAATATTGCGATCAAAATTCAACCTTAAGCTTATAGAGGGTAAATACGAACTGATTTATAAATCCAGATGGAGTAAGGCACTCGAAGTAATAGATACAGCTCCTGGTAGTAATTACCGGCGCGCAGTTAACGTCAGTGCGGCCGTAGAATTAAGATTTTTGCCATAAACGCTCGCCAGCGGGGTAAAACTGCCGTGCGGAGGATTAGGGGTTAAGTGTCCGCCTTAACGGGTACATTGTTACAGACTAGTGCGAGTGCTCCTATCGATACCGCTGATGGATTAAATTATTTTTACTTCCATCGCGCTAATGTCTCACGATGTTGACGACTAAACAGTTTGAAATAAAATATTTAAGTATTCAGCTTATTAATTCTGACTTTAAACATAACATTCTGCGTCTTCGTAATAAAAGGTCAAATTTATTTGTGTAATATGGTTTCTAGTTGTTTTACACCAATCGATCTATTCATGACAAATATTGCTATAACGTAAAAAAATTTTTCAATTGTCTAATCACGCCATGATCATTTATACGTTTTGCAAATAAGATCGGATTCTTTCGCTTGGTAAGCTGCATTAGAATCATAGGATTAAGACAAAAAACTTTTATTTCATTGCTTGTGATTTCTGAGCTTTCGACAATGTTTCGTATCTCTCTGTATTATTAACATATGAATACTCGAACATTATTCACCAGCATTATTTTAATGTGTTAAATATTTATTGATTACTAGAAACGTCCCTTTGTTTAAAATTATAAATCTAGTCACTGTAAATGCTATAAGTCTTTATTAGTGATTATTTTCAATAGGACTCAAACTAGTATTGTAATATTCCAAAGTATATTATTTATTTGTAAAATTAATGGAAATTTGAAACATCGACGGCCTAATGGTTCGGGGTGAAGTTCGCAAATTGTAAAGCCGTTGTTTGGAATCGACCAGATTGTTGTAATGAACTCTCCTGTTGACGTTACTAAATTTTAGTTGGAACTGCTACAGTGAATTTTAGTTTAGTTGAAACCGTTAATAGTACTTTTTATATTGGCAAAAGTCCGCACTTTGTTTTCTTCGTAGTGGTTTTATCGATACATATGAGCATTAGGCGTCACTACAGTTTTGTGGTGTAGTGGCTGATAGTCCGGCGTGGCGTTTTTATTGACACTCGTAGCGTGACAAATATCCTCCGAATGAAAGTCAGGATTTTCACTCCATAACTTTATACACAAAGTATGTGTATACATATAAATATATGATGTTCATAGTTAATAGTAAATACTAAATAGTAGCAGTAAGTATTAGTGCAACATTTTGTTGCTAAATAGAAATTATTCGAAGCATGTTCGCATAAAAGATTTACAATTACTTAAAGCCTATAATAGTGAGTGGATTTAGTATTACGATTTTAATTCCATTTTTCGCTTTGTATGAATAATCGAAAATTCGAGTAGCATAAATTTTACACCCAATATTTTTCTATTAAGGGTTGTCCATCTACCCCAAGCGCGTATCGCATTACGGAATAAAAAAATCGACCTATCGAAAGAAAAAATTCAAATCTCTCTAACGAAGAGAATAGAGAATACTCGAGAGGGCTCTGTTTTCCTCTGGTTATTTGGAACCTTCGTGCTAGTATTGGATATCAGTAACACGATTACTGACCCAGCCTAATTTGATCAAACAACGCTGTGGTCGTTTGTTTTTTTTTTCTCTTTTCTGTCCCTCGTGTGCCAATTTGTCTACCTGTATTACAAACAAGAATATGACAAATTGTTATTCTTTTTAACCATGAAATATATTGCTACCAACCTCTTTATTCATTTAAATTAAAATAAATATTTTTGTTATAACTTTTTTCTGTTAAGTATGCTGGTTCGGGATAATTATAATTATAACGTTTTTTTCAGTCGGTATGCAAAATTCAAATTTAGAATCTATAATTTTTTAGGTAGAAATAAAAAAAAAACAAAAACTTCGTCATCGGACTGTGATCCTCCGATTCCCTGGGGTCGAAAAAAAACAAGACGACGATAATCAGGCGTTTTTGTCGCTTGGAATTACTTCGGATAATTTGATTAGCTATCGGTGGGCGAAAAGCGTCCCCTTAAGAGCTAATCGTATTTTATGGGCACGCCTATCATAATTTGATAGACTTAAGGTGTTTTATATTTACTCATTTAGAATGTCTGTTGTTATACAAATTTTATTTTTGTACTTCCATAACGCGATTTTTGAAATCAGCTTATCGTATAAAGGTTTTTTGTTACATTTTGTAAATATTTATGTGGTTTACAATGAAATCGATTACCAAAACATAAATCCAAATTACAGACAACATTAATATGAGTAATTAAATCATCAGATCAGATCATATAGTCGAACAATATTTGATAGAGACTTATTAGTGATAATATTTATCTTTAATGAAATCTTGAATCAAAATATATATTATGTTGTTTCAATAATAAAAAAAAAGCAGGCTATTGCATTTAGAGTTATTCATATAATTACTCCTTTAATTATCGCTAATTGAATGTCAAGTAAAATGACTTTTCTGTCACGCTAATATGGTCTTATATACAAAATCACCTCTACTTAGGTATAAAACTGAGTACTCGAGTTTTATACAATAAAAATCTCCTGCTCCATTTGTTGAGTGTAATTATGGGGCAGCAGCAAGGGTTGCCGAGTGGCCATGTTGGGAGAAGTGTGACGTCATTAGGCAGTGTTGACACAGCCCGCCTACTGGTGCGAATGGCGCTGGAACCTGGGCGTGTTTTGCGCTATGGTATGGTCCTAGTACTGATACTTCCCCCCGTACTTAAGACCCTAATTTTTAATTATATCCCTTACTTTACCTAGACATTTATTCCATTCCATAAATCTATGGTGTCATATATAACACCTCTAATTTAAAAAGGTTACAAACCCGTAAAATGAAAACTATGAATAAATTTTAAGTCCAGATTATTAACATTATTTCAATGTAAAGGATTTTATTTCTAAATAAAAAAAAACAAAATCTTGGAATTCCAATTTATCTTTTCGTATATCCAGCCCAAACAATCAAGTACTCGCGGGCATAGATTTATTAAAAAAAAAACGGTGGTTAGCACTGAATCGGAATTTGCCGACACAGGGCTTTACATCGAAGGGGCCTTTGAGCGCAATGTCCATTTCCGACAACCTGAACCATTGAAAAAGATGTTATCAAAGAAACTGATGTCAAAATTCATGCTTCGGGAACGCAAAGCGTAATCAAATAAAACAAAACCAGTCTGGACTCATGTTGGCAAAACAAAAGGCCCTACCCGCTTCGGTGTAGTCTAGTACTATTGTTGGATTCCTTCGTGAGATACTTGTAATAATTAAAGTGGTCACATAACCAATATCAAATATGTCTTTGTAATTTTAATACAGACCAAATTAATTTATTGAATAGATAATTTAGATGAATAGGAAAACAAAATACGTCGCATGCACTCTACCTATTGATACGAAGAAGAAAGAAATAGAGATAAGTCCATTCGGTCTCACGAGATTTAGTCTAGTGTTTCCATTAAAATACTCTTAAATCTATACTATGATACATCGTACCCAAAGAACATACAGAATTAAAGTTATTGTATAATATATAAGCTAATTGTTACGATTAAATCCTACTTCAAAATTAGGTTCAGCGTAAACATGAATTTTCATTTTGTACGACACTAGCTAATCAATTTCATGGCTTTATTCAATTGTAAGTTAGCAAGAATTTTAATGCTCAATATTGCCACTTTATAACAAAATTGTTATCAAAAATAAATGCCCATTATATTTGTCAGATTATAATATTTATGACTGTACATAACAACAGACGCACATGGTACATATAGACACTTCTTATAAAATAGAACAATAAAAACGCCCCACGAAATCCGCCAAATTAAAAAAAAAACACCCCCATAATGCCCTTCTATGGTATTATTTCGAACGATTCTAATACAGTTATGTCGAAATGTTCCGATGGACTTTTAATGTAAGTCCATCGGTATAAAGTTGTAATTTAAATTGAGAAGCGTACGTTTAATGCGTGCGACTGTACACGCTTCGCTTCATCGCATAACCGCGACGCTGCGTCGGCGTGCCCCTGCCAATTAATGTCGGACACGGTGGTCATAGTTGTGTCGAAGTTGAATGAATTTTTGTTTGACGCGCATAGTATTACGGATAGGTCAGTGATCAATCTTTCAGAGGCCGCATACAATGCTTGTCATTTTTGTTTTGTATAGAAAAATTCGATACAACGCGACGGTTTTATTTGTTCTTCTTTGTTCGCTTTCGAACTGTACAAATGTAAACTCCGCGATACACAAATGAATAAATGGAAACTTTAAATACATATAAAACATTTTTTT
>DWQX01003287.1:0-18334 GCA_018245475.1 Pharmacophagus antenor
CACGTAGGAATCTTGGAGAGACAACTCTATGAAGTTTATAGAAATCGAATTAAAGCTCTACAGTTAGCCCAGTCCTCCTAAATTCCTATGTCCACAACCTACGTACACAAGATATCGCAGAAGGCACATCCACGTAGGAATCTTGGAGAGACAACTCTATGAAGTTTATAGAAATCGAATTAAAGCTCTACAGTTAGCCCAGTCCTCTCTGCCTAGATAAACAGGCGTCACGGGTCACTTACTTTCGGGCTGGTGCAGATACTTTCCGGGCATCGGTGTTTCGGAAAGTACCTGTGCCGAATAGCTGGAAGAGAGCAAACAACCGAGTGTCACCACTGCGGTTTCCACGAGGACACGGCGCAGCACATTTGTGAAGAGTGTCCAACATGGGCGGAGCAGCGACACTCATCACGGTGATAGGAAAACCTTTCGCTTCATGCCTTCATTAAGTTAGTGGTCAATAGCGAGATCTCTTGATGTGCCAGCGTAACCTACTGCGAGGAAGTTATATCGTTGAAGGAGAGAACGGAAAGGGAAAGAGAAAGGCTTTCTCACCTCCCAATCTGAAGACGTAGAGCCAGGTACCGACGGAGGTTAAATATCGCTTTCATTTGTCCCACTTAACCGAGGCATTGGCGGCAAACACGGTGGTGTTCTGTCGCTGTTAAAATAGCCTCAAGGCGGTATGCGTTAGCTGTCCGAGCGGTTCTATCCGTGATAGGGATACAGAGTTCCAACTCCATTCCTATCACAAGAAGGGACTTGTGCACGGTCCAAGCCGTCGTAACTACGGTAGTGTGCGAAAGGGTTCCCGTAGTTTCGACTAAAGGCGTCGAAAATGGAAACCGTGGGGTTTTAGCAGGCAAGACTCCGGCATAACTCTTCTGCTGCCTTCCCCACGAAAAAAAAAGGGATGAGACATAGTTGAACTAATTTTGTATACTTTTTAAGCTACCTGTGATCTGTTGAAATGATTCTGATTCTGCTGGTTACTTTGCAATTAAACAGTAATTTTTTATTATGTATTTTCGTATGCGAGAACCATATTTTTTTACGTATGAACATAACCTGAAAAGAAACATTCGTATATAATAAATTTATGCAAATATGCTATATTTTAACATACTTATCTCAATAAATAATAGTCAATCGTAATAATCATTACATTTATTATTGCATTCAACGCTTTGATAAATCGATTAGACCTTACAGTAAGACACGGACATTCGTCTTTGTCTCAATGCATTGATAAATATAAAAGGAACATAATATTTTTATTCAATAGTCACATAAAAATACTGAACGTTTTTGTTGGGACCTGGTCCAGTGATGGGTAAAAAATTTAGTAAATGTTTTGCAGGATTTTTTTTGGCATTCCAATTATTCTTTATCATTTGTTACAATTACCTTACCGGCTATCGCCGCCTACCTGGATAGCTACTACTTTCAATGTCAATTTACCTCCATAAGAGCGTTGCTTTGCCATACATTTGAGAGCCGGAGTTTCTGGGCGAACTTAATACTACATGAAATTGAGCTCATGGTTCGCCAACTGTTAAAGAAAAAAATAATATTACATTCGTTTTGTGAGTGTGTGAAAAATTTTATTAACGAAATCGTCGAATATTTAAAGAAACGCCCAGTTTTTGTTTTAATAATAAAGGCAATAGTTGTGTACATAATTGTTAATTGTAATTAGAATGTTAAAATGTGTTTGGGTGTAAAGTCATCTGTTAAATTACTTGCAAAAGGAATTTGAAAAGACCTTATAATTTTCGAACATACAACCGACTAACGTTGATATAGAGTTAACATTCACGGTCGAGTCACTTTGCTAAGAAAAAATGTAGATCGAAATCAGTTGAGTCATTTAGGATGTGATAACATAACACAGGCAGATATAACATATACAGAGATACATATATACACAAACTTATAACAAACTTTTTTTTGAGTAATGGTTAAGATAGTCAATTATGACTCATTAAGTATATGAGGAAGTGATATTTCATTTTAAAGTTTCAAACTGCCAAATCTTATTAAAGAACCTGGTGTGAATTTATTTAAAATGTGTTTATAATAGAATGCGAAAAGCGATAAACTTAGATGTCGATCCATGCGATAAACGATAGTTCCGTATATTGCCTGTAATAATAGCTTATGGTAATAGCTTATTTCACGGTAAAAAAAACCCTACTTTAATGTGAAATAAATAACAGTAACCATGCACCGACTTATTATCGTTATTATAGTTTTAAATTGTAATGTTAAGATCATTTCATAAATTCTTATAGTTTAATATTTATTTTATATCACTCTTTAATATTAAAGTATAATCGTTTTGATTTGAAATGCAGTTGATATCAAGGATATATTTTTACGGACAACGTTATATACGTTATGAGAAAAAGATTTTAAACTTAGGCAATTGAGGAAGGCAATATATATGAATACAATGAACTCCATCATTATCTCAAAAGATAAAGAAATTACTTTCAAACGCCCAGCCACTTTAACCTATTAAATGTAATGAGTGAGTTCTCCATGAAGGACAAATATTCTAGATGTAAAAAATATAAGAAAAATAGATGCTGATGGAGACACTATTAATCACTGATGGAACTCTGCGCTGTGTATAGATAAAAAAAGCAATGATAATTAACTTCGTGTATAGAACGATTAACATATAACCGATGGATTATATTACCTATACACAACGGAATGGATAAATAGACGTTTATGTACATATATGCCTCCAATGCATGAAGACTAGATCTATGTCAACATTTACATACCTAAGACGACACGGTTTAAGCATACGAGTACAAAGAACAAATTATATATCACATGTAATACACCTGCAGAACCGTTATTCAGAAAGTATATATGCTTTTTATGTTATGTTATTTTAGAAATACACGACTTATTATTAACATAAAAACAATGATATTAAATACAAATAATACAAATGGCGACATGCTCTAAATGCTTACTAGTTAATTTACCATTTAAATAGAAGATATCTAATAAATTTATAGTTTTTCAGGATATATCTATTGGTGATAGGTATCTCTAGGTAATGGGCGACTTAATAGACACTACGGCTTACCTGCGCTTTCGTTGGTAAGCAGAAATGTACAGAAATTATATCGTTCTAATCCAGAAAGGATTGAAGAATTATTGGGTCTTATGATTTTATGTCTTCAAGCGATGATCGCATTGTGGTGCTGTACAACCTAAATTGCATTTCATTGTTATGGCAAAACGTATTGTATCCGTACTAACATCGCTTTTTTTGATAATCGACAATTTACAACTTGATTTTAAAAGCGATTTAAACATAATTAAAAATTTGCTGCTGTCGCTATACTAATGGATTAAATAGGAAAAATACCTATTTAAATATTTTAAGATTTATACTACGATTTAAAGTAATATATATTATTTTGTTATTATTTGCCGAATCTTTTCAACGGTCAATTTATATGATAAATAATTACTCTTATATTTTTTATTAAGAGCCAACTCTTATAATTGTGTAGCATAAACTTGAATCTTAAGTAAAATGGGAAAATATGAAAATACTTTAACTGACTGTACTTTTATTACTTATTAAATCTTAATTGAAACTTACAAATAAAGATTATAATGGGCGTACTAAATGCCTTTTGGCATTCTATACTAGTCAATCCTTAGTGATAGAATAACAATAAAATGCAAAAAAGCTAATAATTTATTTTTTTACGATTACATATAATTTACTAATATATAATGTGAAACCTAACACAATAATTAATTCCATATATGATTAATAATTTAATAGTTAATTCTATGATATATTAAAACTTACTCGTTTCCAAATTAATTATTAATGATTATAATAATAGTTATGAAATTGTTTTCGAATGTATGTAATTTGCGTTTGTGAAACAGAAGTGCCAAATAGTGGTAGTGCGTTGTCAAGGCGAACATGATTCCGGTGTTTACACAACACAAACGTCGTGTGCGTTGGATTGGATCAGGCAATTTCAAGTGCAATCGGCCAAGAGCGCAACTTCGTAGAATATAAGAATAACGTACAATGTGCCGCCAACTCTAAGCACGAGTTTTTTTAACAATTTCCCGTGTGCACACATTTGGGCATTTCATTGAACGTCACGAAAATAAATATATTATATTGAAAAATAATTGAATTACATTATCATTTCCAAGTGGTTGATAGTGAAAAGTTGTTATTCTCAAATTCCTGATGATAAAAAACATAATTATTCATTTTTGTTTTCAATTTGTCTCGATACTTGAAGTAGTTTTTTCGAAATAACGTGTTACACCAACGAGGCCTAGAAAATATTCTCGTGCAAATGTATGAGTTATAACAATAAGAGAGTCGATAACAATAAAACAATAAGAGTTTTTGAATTATCGTTTTGAAGACCGCATAATCTTTACGCCCATTATGTCGAAATGCTATTTTTATCATATTTGTATTTACTGGTGGCTAACCAGAATTTCAGAAGACGCTTAGTATTATCTTAAAGTTTGCCGATTCAAAAACGCTGGCTTCGGCAAACTGTTTTAATCTTTCGCTATTTGCAATATAAACGACAAAGTAAAAAGCTTTGTTATTATAACATATGATATTAACTTTGTTATTTCATGGGCGGCAATATATACTCAATAGCTTGAACCTTAAAACATAATATTAAACAATATAGTAAAATATTGTATGATTAAAAAACAAATATATTATTTATGATAGTTATTTTCCAGTTTTTATTTGAACTATTGTGTCACAACTTTTGATTAGTTTCGTAGTCATCAAAATAATATGTTAATTAATGAAATTAAAATAAAGATCAAGATTAATTCAACATATTAGCTTGTCGTAGATGAAGGATCATATTCAATAAATAATACAAAGTTGTGCAAGTAAATGTAGTGTACATATGATATACAATCTGGAATCATTATCGTTCACTTTTAATTAAACTTTTGGTTAGTAAAAATATTACATAAAAATTCGGTGAATTATAAAATAAAATATTTCCCAAGGTGAATACAAGTACTGTTCATATCGCAATGATACAACAAAAACGAACGAGTTCAAAACAGAAGTAAACTGCAAAGTTTACAATATGAAATAATTTTATTTTTATAAATTACCTCATATCGAGAATTAAAGTAACACCACAGTTGACGTGATGTATCACATCTCGTCCAATTTAGCAGCTATGAACTGACACTAAACTTGGTCGGTAAAATTTTTCTATGAAATTTGTGAAATTGACTCGTTTTTGAACTATTAATTTAAATTATAATAATCTATTTTTACTAACATCTTATGAACGCACGAATTTTGAAGGAGTCATTGTACTGAACAAATTCGTATATTAATAAGAAAAAGAAACCGGTTACTATATTACTGAGAAGGGAATTAAGACAAGTGGTTTTGCTTACATGAGCACATTGTGTAAAGTTATTTTATTATTTACAATCACATCTGCAGAAAAATTCTGTAGCGCTTTAATTGTAACACCTTATAATTAACTTTATTATTTTCAGGTCTTGAAGACACTGTGAAACTAGTCAAGGGCATTGGAGGAAAATGCCACGGGTACATAGTGGACTTGGCGAACCGGGAAGATATCTACAGGGTCGCGAAGATAGTGCACGGAGAAGTCGGCAGGGTGAGTTATTTGTGTCCAGACGACGTTCCAGGGCGATTTTTACTTCTCAAAATTCTTGATACAGTCTTTCAGAGAGAGAGTAAAGTATATCATAGACTTGCCCCGAGCCCATCCTTAATGACCGAGTACTTTGATCATTGCAACCGCCCACAGACCGACATGTCAACACAACGCGCATATTAATTAACAGACAACTGTTTTTTGTAGAAGGAGACAGAAAATAGCTCGCGAACCACGACTCCGAACCGTAGGTTCGATGAAGTGGCTGAAATAAATTTGATCTATTTATGTTTGACGTATAACTTCATTGAATGATCTTTGCTTTAGTTATTCCTTCTTCTATTTCGTTTGTAGAATAACAATTAGCACATAAATTTCCTCGGTTATGTTTTCAAATTTTAATAAAAATTACTTTTAATATTTAGTCAAATTAGTGTAGTAGTCAAATTTCAAATATTTTCTTTTTTATGAATTTGAATGATATTGTATATTTTATTTTTAATATATTATTAATTAATTTTAAAACAAACCTGAGAGTTTTGGTAAAATAAAACTAGCAACATTATTTTTGTACCATTACTTTGTTTTTAACGAATTATGAGACATTAAATATCCTCTGGTCGTTGATCCTTAAAGTATTTATATATTTACCAGAAAAGATGGAATACATTGCACAAGACAATTAAACATAAAACATATTTCGTAAGTCTCAAAAAAAAGGAAACGTACAAAATTAATACTAGACATATTTTCGAAATATTTTCTAACAATATTTTTCTAAATTTCGATTACATAGTGAGTTTTTAAAGACGACAACAACTGCATTTACTAAAATGTACTGATAACATCATAGTGTTCAATTTATTAACCTAAGTCTGTAAAGGTCCTTCCGTTATTAATCACTTATTTTTTTGAAATCCAATAATGTAAATAATTTTAATCACCGTTTTACTTGATCGTGAAGTTTTTTGTTACATTGGAAATTTTGCCAATTTCACAATCAACTGTTTACGGCCAATATAATACTATGAAATGATGTTTCGAAGATGTTTCACAAGAGCAAGCCTATAATGAGAGTAAAGTCGATGTCCTTAAGAAATTTTGGCTGGTAACTTTCCAATATAACCCCGTTAAGTCGCACTTAAGAATTTTGAAAGTAAATTTTATCGTATAATTAAAAATGTATTTGCATTTAAACAATAACAGTGTCATAGAAAATCTGGATTACATGTAAATATTTAAGTATGCCGATCAAAAACTACGTTGTTTTTAATGTTTTTGTTAGCCTTGTAAGTGTTATGTTATGATCCCGGAGGAGACGGAACGTCTGAGAGATGCTCTTCGTCACAGGCTCCTCAGAAATTGGCGGCAACGGTTGGGGAATCCGGTTGCTGGCCGTCTTAAAATTGCGGCCATCCGCTCGGTCTTAAAGGACTGGGTGCAGAGGAGGCACGGAGCCATGACGATCCGTCTAGCACAGGTTCTCTCGGGGTACGGGTGCTTCGGGAGGTACCTGTGCAACGTGGTGGGGAGGGAACCCTCCACCGAGTGCCACCACTGTGGCAGCCCGGAGGACACTTCGCAGCACATCTTCGCGGAGTGTCCGGCGTGGTCAGCTCACCGCGCTGAGCTAGTCGTGGTCATGGGGGCAGACGTGTCGTTGCCGTCTGTGGTGAAAGCCATGGTCGACAGCAATACATCCTGGGGAGCGATGGTCTCCTTCTGCGAGGAAGTCATGTCGTAGAAGGAGGCGGCGGAGCGGGCGAGGGAAAAAGACCCTTCGTCGCAGCCTATCCGTTGCAGACGCACGGGCCACAGGAGGGCGGCACACAACCGCCTCATGCCGCCTTAACGGGGACTTCGGGTGACGGACTCGGGACATCCGTTACCTGACGCAAAAGTCCCCGAGATGGGGTTGACGGGTCACGTTCTCCGTCCTGTCGACCACTGAGAGGGTATGGGCCTTGAAAGGCCCAAGAGGGGCCTGCTCTGTGGGAGTGAGCATCGCTGGCGTAGCTGCGGAAGTATGCGTAAGCATTCCCGGAACTTCGCCATAGGCGGAAGATGGAGAACCGTGGGGGTTTTAGTCGTTGCAAGTCCGACATAACCTGTCCTTGTCCCAGCGAAGGCAGGTATGCGAAGGCATTTCCCCCACGTAAAAAAAAAAGGTTATGTTATGATTATGTAAGAACTTAGAAGTTCATAATTATCTATAATGGAGATCGAACATTTATTGCAAAAATTATAATAAATAAGAAGTCTTAATGTAGTATTTTTCAAACGATAAAAAGATTATTATTATCAAATTAACGATAAAGATATATCACATCTTACGTTAGAAAATAAAATGGTAAAATTCGGAATTAAACGACGATGGTTAGAATAAATTGAGCAAAAACATAAAAATTGTATAACCAAAATAAAAAATGTGATTATGCGGTAAGAATGAAATACGCGTTTGTATGATAGAATGAAATACGGAATTCGCCTTTATATACTTATCAATTTATATTTGGTATAAATAGCCGTTTGTTAAATAAATGTAACTGGCATCTTTAACAACTCGGAAATAACTGAGAAAATAGTTCCTTAACGAATGTAATTTTCTTTTGCAGGTAAACTTACTGATCAATAATGCAGGTGTTGTATCAGGGCAATACTTTTTAGATACACCGGACCACCTCATACAAAGGACTTTTGACGTCAACGTGTTGGCGCATTTCTGGGTACGTTGAATTTAAAATAATAAACTGCGATCATTATAAGTTCATTACTCATTGTTATATATGTTATTTAGTAATGAACCTTTTTTTATTTAAGAAACATTTTTAAATAAATTATTATTTATTTATAATATTATTCGAGGTCGAATCTTATACTAACCAAACATAAACGCCTTTTGTGCTAAACAAACGTCTGTTAATTTTAGACTGTGAAAGCGTTCTTGCCTACAATGATTGAGAACAACAATGGCCACATAGTAACCATAGCGTCAATGGCGGGTCATGTCGGAGTTGCTAAGCTGGTAGATTACTGCTCGTCCAAGGCCGCTGCATGCGGCTTTGATGAAGCCTTGAAACTTGAATTAGAATCGCGCGGTGTCAAAGGAGTTCACACGTCGTTAATATGCCCTTACTTTATTCGCTCCACGGGCATGTTCGAGGAAGTTAACTCGAGGTAAGAAATAAAATCACTGGCTTGACATTGGCAAGAACACTTAAATCGGATATAATACCGTTAAAGATTGTTTGACCGCAATTATTTTTCGAAACTTGATTATTAATAATTGTGGAGGTTCCTGCTTTGATGCCTGATTGGCAATAATTTGCATATTTACCGCTTAATGATATATCGAAAGCTCTTTCTAAATACATTCAATTTAGTAATTTTCAGTACCAATTTGGATTTGATAATATAACCTTTACTGTCATTTGACTTCAATTTTACATGATATGAAGCGACAATAAGACTGAAGATGTTGAAGTCTGCTCCCCAAAATACTCTTTATCTCATATGATTTTCTAGATCAATTTATTATGGCGACAGATTGATGGTATTTTGGTAGTAAGTAGGCAAGGACGTTCGTCAAGCGACAGCTTAGGTTAAATACGCTCGAGGAATGGAACAGGCGCTACATGGAAGAAACGACGGCTTCTACGACGCGGATATTTTTCCCGGACGCCGTATCAGCCTATCGCACACTCCGAAAGATCGAGTTGGACAGGTGTCTGGTCCAGATGCTTTAACAATTAAAACCACGTGTGACCGTAAAAAAACGATGGGACCCCGGAGTTGACTAGACCGTGCCACATTTGATCATTTGCTGTCTCGAGTATGGGAGAGAACTGTATGAATGCAAAACTCAATTGGGCGACAAAATAACCGCCGAAAGCATAGCTTTTTTAGTTAAGGAAGACAGTAGCAGAGAGATATTTATAAGATTCTGTATAAAAGTTATAAAATGTACAATAGACAGAAACAAAAGTTGAAATAGAAAAAGAAGTAAGAAATAAATCATTCATATCAGCCAAGACACGTCCACTGCAGGACAAAGGCCTCCCCCAAGGATCGCCACGACGAACGGCTCTGCGCTTTTCTTATCCAGTCTGTCCCAGCGACTTTGTTCAAGTCGTCGGTCCATTTTGTGGGAGGTCTGCCTACTCTGTGTTTGCAAGCACGTGGTCGCCATTCAAGAACTCTTCGGCCCCAACGGCCATCTGTTCTGCGAGTAATGTGCCCCGTCCACTGCCACTTTAGTCTGGCTATTCTGAGAGCTATGTCGGTAACCTTGGTCTTCCAGCAAATCTCATTTCTGATTCGATTAGAGACTTGGAGATCTGTCTATTTAGCTGTCTGTATTGGACCACGTCATCCGAGGACCACAGAATCATTCCTCATCTTTTTTTTCATTAGCCTGAGTGTCGGGTCTGAGATTTTGTTGGGTTTGCTGGTTTGGTGGGCTTTACAAGTATTTTTCCCAACCGTCTAGACAGTTTCCACAATCCTGCTGCTGTAGTCGTCCACATCTTCGCACTCTCCTAAGTATTTGAAGCGGTTGTGCAATTCGAGCTGAAAGCTCGGTGTTCTGAACTTGAACAGGTGCTGGACGAAGCGTAGACTTCATTAGTTTGGACCTTTCCAGCTTTTGTTGATATTCAATGTGCCTCTTACCAGCCGGTGATCGTTTCCAGTTTTGACTGCGTTTATCACAGAGACATCATTGAATATAGGCCGTTTCAACGACAAGATGAAGTCTATCTTGTTTCGCGTTGCGCCGTCGGGACTCACCCATGTCCACTTGCGGTGTTCTCGCTTCTTGAAGGAGTTCATCATATAGAGTTCCTCCTTTTGGATGAAGTCAGCAAGTCTTTGACCTCGGGGGTTTTGTTGTCCAATGCCAAATGTCCCTACTCACAGCTCACCATCGCCTCGTCTATCCAGTTTCGCGTTAAAGTCGCCCATGACCACGGTGTAGTGAGTTTTATTGGCATGTATGGCTCTGGAAATATCCTAATACAATACCTCAACCTCTTCGTCGGTGTGTGACAAGGTCGGTGCGTAACCCTGAATGATCGTCAGTGAATACCTTTCCATCATTTTGAGTATCAGGTATGCAACTCTGGTCGACACACTACAGATTTTGACAGCGACTTGTGGACGATAAATCCAACACCGCCCTGGGACTGATGGTCGCTTTCCCGGAAATATAGCAAGTTACCGGATCGATGTTATCGAGTCCTCTCCCTCTCTTCGGACTTCAGATAGACTTCAGGTAGCTTGCTTAATTCTTCCTCCAGTTAAGCTATCTTTTCGTCGCAATGTGCGCGTGCTACATGTTGCCAGGGCCAAAGGTCGTCGTTGGTGGTAGCCGGATCTCTGCCGGAGATTCTTAGCACCCCTTGCCCTACCGTTACCATGACTGCTACCATGGCCAGGACTAGCGGGGCCGCCGGGGACTGGGGCCGTTTTTTTCTTGTGTTACTCTTGTGTTGTAAGAAATAAATGGAAAGAAATAGCGTTAACGTTAAGAATGTGATGTTAAAATAAGATTAACACGTTCCCTGCCAAAGCGTTTTTTGCATATTTTCCGTTGCGGTCTAGTGAGACGCATACAGAATACAATTTGACAACCCTTTATTCAGCAATTAACGATTTAAGTAAATTTTGATTTAGATTAAACTTGTATGTAAATATTTTAAGCTTAAAGTTGTTTTTTTTTCGATAACACATAGTCAAAACTTCTTTATAGGTAATTTCAGCGTGGGGCGTATACGCCCCACGCGGCAGGAAACTTGTTAAGAACGGTAAACACAAAATTGTAAGATAAATAATAACGGACAGTCTTCCTTATTTTGAGTGACGCATGAAAGAAGAAAATGGAAGGTATAAACAAAAAGGATAATGAAAACGGAAGAAGAGGTATGACAGCGCGATAATATGTAAGAAAGAAAATAAATTAAGATAATACAAGGCCCTATCATATCGCAACAGGGGAGAATGAGAAAAAAAAAGTAGTGGGGTAACTTGAAAAAATCTCTACCACAATTCAAACCCTTATGCACTAATGTGGCGACTAATTTGTTGCAGGGAACTTAGTGTTACCAAGGTAAGCTGTTGCCGGTGCGTCACATAGGCAAACAAGATTTGAACGCGATTTTGAGGATTACAGAGTATTTGATAAAACGATTAACTTTGACTATTTCCGGTGCAGTGATTTACTCCATCTTGTAAAACGGAGGTTCTGGGTTAGTTTCTGGGGCCAGATGATTAGTGAAGTCTGAGTTTTGGTAGGGTTTCCCCGAACCAAAAAAAAACCTCGGACTGGGTCTTGCCATGTCGTAGCGGAGGGGCTTAGTAACCGTGGCCTGGTCACCCACTCACGCTGAACCGTAAAGGAACCTGCCCGAGGCATAGGGCTGGCCCGAGGTGGTCATTCCAAGTAGGCTTGGGGAAAACAAGGCAATAGAAGGAAATGGAAAAAGACAAAATAAAAGGAGATAGTCTCTGATTATCACGTCAGGGGAACGAATAAACCCGAGGTTGCAGCGACATGTCACCTGTTCTGGCGTGCCGCCTTGCCCCGCTTCCGCCTTGGGAGCATCGAGAAGTCCGGATGCGGACGGGTCGTCATGCGGCATTACGGAAGACGCGGATTAGCGTTCCCGTGACGCCGCGACTCGGCGACGAGGCGGATCTCCGTGGTGGTTTTAGTGGGTAGGACGCCCTTTTTAGGGCTGGAGTCCCGCACAGGCCCTTCCTTCCCCAGTGAGGCGACTCGCGTAAATGCGTTTCCACCACGTTAAAAAAAAGGGGAACCAATAAAAAAAAAGTAGGCTTGGGAAGCCTGCCTTAGATGTGTGCCCAGTGGGTTGCGGGGGCAGTATGCGGTGAGTGAGGCGCCAATCGCGCTACCTTCATAGCCGTGGTGAATTCGCGGGAGGGGAGGAGTGTCGGTATTGCGATTTGCCGCTCTCCCTATCGTCCGCGACTAAGGAGTGTTGCACTGCAGATGCGACGGCGGTGGGGCTGCTGGGGAGAAGGAGTATCTCTACCTTCCGCGGCCAAATTTCCGTTGGCTGCCGCAGTGAGCTTGAAGGATGTGCTTTTAGGTGCTCGCCCTCTTGGCTCCCATGGCCTCTGGATGACGGACTCAGGGGGGTTTGTTGCCTAATAAAGCGTAAGAGACCAGATAGGAAGACACGTTGTGCGTTCCAGCTTGTCTTCCAGGAGACGGATAAGGGAGGTTTAACTCCCCTGAAAGGGGGCCGCACGTTGCGGCCGGCGCTGGTGGGGTTGCGGAGGTGTGCGCAAGCGTTCCCGTGACACTACCGTAAAGCGGCGACGATGGACCATCATGGGGGTTTTAGTCGGTGCGAGTACGTCATAGCCTGTTCTTGCCCCCGTGAAGACAGGTATGCGAAGGCAATTCTTCCACGTAAATAAAAAAATGAAAAGGATTTCTCCGAACCCATCTGTTATCACCTTCAATGTCAATCTGCCGCCAGAACAGCTGGGCTGTGTTCCGGCCATCGCATATGTGAGCCAGAGTATTCTTGGTGGTCACGCTACGTTATCTATGGCTTTATTGTCACTTTATTCGTATGTCAATTGTGTATTGAAAATAACGAAACCGTACCGGCAGGTTCGTGCCGCAACTGAACTCGAACGAGGTGGCCGACCGCATCGTGTTCGCGATCCGCACCAACGAGCACCTAGCCGTCATGCCGGGCTACTTCCGGCTGCTGATGCCGTTCAAGTGGTACGTTCATCTATTTTTATCACCCACATATTCGCTATGTACTGCCTCATAACATAATTAATTACAGTAATCAGTATAACTATAAATTTCGTTTTTTTTTGAAATGATAATAACGAAATAATAATAATATGATAATATTTATCGAGGCAGCTTTTACTCTGGCCAAGAATAAATTACAAAAAGAAAAATATACTTCTACAACAACATCAATATCAAGAATAAAAGAGTGCCCCTATGTTTCTTGCTTCGTTCTTCTAGGGAGCCTTTATTCTAGGAACCAACATTTGTCCATTGAAAAGCGCTTGTAAAAGCCTAATTATATAAAGTATATTTGATACATTTGTATCGGAAGTAGTAACAATACGTGTTTTCTTTATAAAATGATGATGTATAAACAGACACGCCGCTTTATTTACAATATATACTTAACACTTACAATTAATGTGAAAATCTGTGGAACAACTTCGTTTTTTCCTTCGCAACGTTCTTTCAATCCATATAAATCCTTAACAGATATGGACTACGAAAAAATATAAATCACTTGTTTTGCTTTTCAAGCAAATATATTACTTCCCAGACCCGTTTGCATAGACAAATGAAATTATTTTTATTTTACTCTTTTAAGTGGAAATATATTATTAAACAATTAATTTAAATAGTATTTTTCCATTGCAATTATAAAAAAGATACCATAAAGATATAGCACATTAACTTTAGTTGATAAATGACGTTTTAGATTTAATTTACGAGCAAGGCGACAAGGACGGATGCGAAAATTGTTTTTTTTTTTGTCTTACGTAGCGTAATATTTGACAGTTTTAACTTATCCATTATGATTAATAACGGACCTTCACCTTACGTAATTTACTCCAGAGGTCGCATTAATTTGAAGTAACTAAACGTAATACTTACGTAACTAAATATCCATGACATAATTTTTATTATTTTTTTGATTATTATTACAAAAATTTAAGGTTTATAGCAATTACGGTCATAAAAGACAGACCACAATATTGTACACATCTGTGGATAGTGCTTATTTAATTCTAAACTGAATATTCTAGTTAATCAAAACCTAGTTAATTTTATTTTTTATTGTACCTTGATTTTAAGACACCCTGACATGGGAGTTTGTTCCAGAACTTATTTCAGAATAAAGATAATGCTCAAAAATTCGTCAAAAGTTCTTTTCTGCTGATATTCTGACCGTATTCAGACTTTTTACAACGCTAACGTGTTTGGTTGCCTTTTAACAATCATAAATTCCTTTGTAATTAGTCAATGTTTTTCTAATGTGTCTTACACATTAAATCGATATAGTGCAGCATATTTTTTCCTTTTAGGGTTGTGCCGTGGCCGTGCGTGTCGGAGGTCATACGAGGGTTGGTACCGGACGCGGTGCCCGCGCCTATTGCTGCGCCACGGTCTCAGCAGTACGATCCAGCCACGAGCACGCACAGCGGCAAGCCAGATTCGCGACCGATGTCGCTGCTGCCGCCCGCACGTCACGACCGCCGCGTCTGATGGGGCACGGCTCATACGCGAAACACGGCGCCATCTATGAGGGACTTTGTTAAACCACGACTGTCACGGTACCATTATATATCTATCATAAGCGTAACGTATCGAAAAATGTGCCTCTTGTATGATATATATGTCAGATGAGACTGTGCTGTACACAGCGTGTACTGTTACAAATTAAAAGTTAAAATTAATTGAATAATAAATTTTATAAACCTTGTTGAAAATTTAAATTCTATCAATAAACCTATATGATCAAAATTTTTTAAGAGTATTTATACAACTTCATAGATATTACTTTATACTAATGCAAAATGTTGTTCACAAAGTTCCTCGTCATTTTGATTTGGTATACACGAATGTTAATATTTGGTTACGGAAATTTTGTAGTCAATACCATTTGCAAATTATTATAACAGATTATCAAAGCATGTTATCTGTGAAATATTTACTAAGCGTTTATTAGTGGAACCTACTATTAGGTTTTTAAAAGTTGTCTTCGATATATTTCGAGACATTATTAATTACATATTAAATAATTGGAACGGGTGTCAGACATAAATATTTTATAAATCTCTCTTTTCAATCGTTTTAAGCATGTAATATAGTAAGATTTATAATTACATTATAGTAACTTAACTAGTTTTTATGGAAGACTTATGTTAAGTGACATTTTGTAGGTACACTGTGGTATTAAGTTTAATTGAGTTAACATATGTAATGTTTACGAATCTTCATCTTTATAAGTAAAGTATAAAAAGTAACTTGTCATGTAAGTTTGCATATTGTAAACATTTTGCGAAACTTGTTATTTCTTTTTGTTTGCAATGCGTAATTACAATTGTTACATAATTTTTTACACCGATTGCAAAAAAAAAATATTGTTTTCTATGTAAGATTTACATCGAATTTTTCAATGAGTATAACTTTTATAATAATTATTATTATAAATTTAAAGTTTTGTTGACGCAGAATTGAAGTATTTCTATATACTTCCTATAAGTAAAGCCTTTTGTATTAATTGGTATTTGTAATTGTGAAGCAAATAACTATATTAATAAAAGTTACCATTCAAATTAAAGACATTTTTAACATTTAATTTTTTTTTATCGAAAATATTGGTTTGTAGTTAAGTTTTCAACTTGTATTATACAGGCGCATTCACCGGTATCTGGTTTACATAACTGTAAAATATATAGTACGCCCAGTTTTCACTCTCACTCCATTCGTAATAGATATAAAAATTGTATAAATGCATGGATTAACGCGGTTTAACGGTATTCCTTAATGTAATTATAACTGGCTCGTATAAAACCGTTCAACGGCGATCTGTAACATTAAAAATAAAACTTTATTTTGACTTGTATTATCAGGTTCTATAAATTGTTATTTTATTCTAAAATAAAAGTATTTTATTACTATGAAATCCTATCACAGTCACCAATTTTTTAAAGTTTCAATTAAATTTTGAATCTCCAAACTACCCACGAGGCTCCGGATTCGAATCGAGGGTTCTCCTCGTTCCAAAGAAAGCGGTAAACTACTGTGCCACGGAGGTGGCTATTAATTAAGACGAAAAATTTAAATATGTTACTTGAGAAATTGTATACACACAATTTGTATACAAAATAAAAAAAAAAGATTAGAACATCTTACTTTTTTATCATAGGTTCCAAATTCTGTTTTCTATGCCCACCAATGTTTATTTCGCATCTGAAGTAATTTATGTTCGTACTGGCTTTTAAAATAATAATTTATGTATATATTACGTTATAACCGTCTTGTTATATATTTAAGTTTTTAAGATGAAAAACATTTTGCAATTTGACATTTTGAAAATTTTATTAATGACATGAAACTTCCTAATGAGTCATAACATCTAAATATTCTATTTTGTTAAAAGTAAAACACTTAACTGTTTCAGATTAAAGAAAAAACATGTTTTTAAATATTATATTTTATATTTGTATTAACAACTTTGAGGTTACTAAGCGTTGAACTTATAATGTAGGAACTTATGTGGTAATAAATTTTTAAGTACATTACATTAAAATTGTTCCACTATTGTTTGATAATATATTCGACTATTTTAACATAAATACAATCCTAAGTTAGGAACGACTAGCAAAATGTTATAAGTACATAAAAAGTATTATGAAAATTAACACCTGGACATATACCTGTCCTTAAAGATTTAATTTAAAAATACATTTTCAAATTAAAAAAAAAACAAAACATTTATTATCTAATTGTTTTCGATGCTTTATTTTTTGAAAATAAAAAGTCTTACAATAACTTTAAAATTAAATAGCGTTGCAAAAAGCCGGGCATCATTTTCTTAAAAAATATACTAATCGTAATAATAAAAAAACTTTTGAATATTGAACGTTTTCTCACTTGCGGGGAATTTAATCATTTTTATCTCTAGGGAACGTCTCGGGCAATCGAAACTCTGTGATAGGTGATATATAAAGCGGGTTAAGCTCTTGCATATTTTTTCTGCTTTCTTGAGCTTCTTGCACGAATTTAGCGTAGGCGCGTCTATCAGACACTACTTGTGCACTTTTTACTCCCATAATAACCACTATGCCTGCCGCGACAACACACCCCATTATGACTAAAGCACTTGTCATTATTCTGGCGCTGGTCGGCTGGTAACACTCTTTGGATCTAATCACAATTTCCATGGCGATCATCGCTTGAACACCGGCTGAATAAGTATACCTGTACTCGCATTCGAGGCCGTTCTCCTCTCGCCGTAGGATACACGGCGTCTCGTATTCGACAGCATTTGCTGAAACAAATTAGGAACATAATGTTATACGTGAAATTTAAAAATAACTTATTTGTATATGTAAACTGTTTAATTTTAAAATAAGTGTAAGTATTTCTAATACTTTTTCTAATCTTTGTTAAGGACACTGGTGCATCGAACCTAACCCCCAGAAAGAAACAATATCTTTCTATGCTTCCCTCACCTCCTTGATATTTTGTTAAAATTTTCAATCGTTAATAAAATGCTATATATTCATCTATTCAATTTAAATATTTTTTTAATCATATAGTGAAGGACACTACATGTTATTATAGTTTTTTTTTCAAATGTTATTGAATTATTTAAATTAAGAGTCCTTTTTTCCTTCGCCACTATCTGATTTTATCATATGTTACATAATTAATTATAATTATTCTATGAAAAATAACTAAAATGAACTTCTTTGTTAACCTAAGCAGGAATTGACTTTTTTTTATTACTTCTTTATTTTAAAACGCACACATTTCACATTATCACTTCCTATTTACCATTCAGCAATTCTAAATCTGATGTAAAATGTTAATAACATTATTAAATATGATAGTGTAATAA
>DWQX01003288.1:0-18332 GCA_018245475.1 Pharmacophagus antenor
TGCGGCCGCTTCTTTGTCCAGACGGGTCAGCGCCCATCTGGGGAAAAGCCCCTTCTGGGCGCTGCGCCGGCCAGTCCTGCCCGTAAAAGGCGAGACCTCAAAGCGGATGTACCTGTGGTCTGACAGGCTTTCCGTCTCCGAGGCGACGCGTCAATCGCGGACTTGTGCTACGACGGCGAGGGTGACAAACGATACGTCCACCACGGACCCCCTCCCCCCCGCTGCCTCACGCAGGTCTGGACCGATCCCCGGTTGAGGAGGACCAGTCCTATGGACGACG
The DNA here is from genome assembly GCA_018245475.1 of Pharmacophagus antenor. NCBI lineage: Eukaryota > Metazoa > Arthropoda > Insecta > Lepidoptera > Papilionidae > Pharmacophagus > Pharmacophagus antenor. Next base: position 281 of record DWQX01003288.1, read on the forward strand.
ATTTGAATTAATTATTACTCTTCTTCTTGTTTTATTATAGTTCTCAATATAAAATTTTTGGGAGTTTTTTGTATATACATAAATGTTTTATCTAACCACGCCATTTAAGCAAGACAAAATATTAATCCAATATCTGATTTAAAGTCTGCGCGTGACAGAAGGAAATTTGCTTTAGTTGTGTTCATTATTAACCCTAGCATGATGAGTGGATCACAATAAAGGTATTATTAAAACAATATCTTGTCAAATACACGCTCTACTTTTAATATTTGTGCAAGAGATTGTTTTATAATTAATTGAACAATAATGTTAAGAAAGAAAAAGAAACAGAAAATGTACTATTCTACAAAAACATAATAGGCAACATTCTATGTCCCTTATCTGACAAAACTCCAAGTAAGCTTTAAGTAAATTTTACAAGTAATCCATTGAATTTAATACTAAAAAAATACAAAAATGTGTCACTAGTATCGGAATCGCAGTTAATATTTCTCATTTAAACATATAACTCTATCATTGGAACACTGCAAATAGAACATAAGAAAAGTGACAAATATTTTTTTTTCCAGGATCTATTTGGAAATTTATCTTTTATTACAATAAACATACTTTTTTATGTATTACGCTTAATTTACTTACGTCCAGTTATATTTTCCGAGAACCATATTTATTACAAAAACATTTTTACACGAGTAAATTTATACAATATTTCATGTTTTTTTTTAATCATTGTAATTTACAACATATTTTTCACTTATACTATTATACATATGTAAACATGTTTTAACTTTAATGTCTTGTACAAGTATTTAATTCATTAAAAAAATCTCGCGACACGAAGTTTAAGATCCCGATTACAGGACCAGTAATTAAACTTTTTCTAAAGTGTACTTCAAGTCAAGCGTTTATCGATCGCCTTTAAGAGATATCCATCATAGTAACTGACAGCGAACCGTAATGTTTATTCTCCTAGAGAGGGCTTTCACTTGGCTAATATAATTAAACCTAAACATATTACATTGAGATGCTAGTTAAGATGTTTAGTTGGCCCCTGCACTCAGCTCTTCACCATAAGCCTTGAGATTGTCAGTGTTTATTAACCTCTTAAATTTACAAGTGATGCTGCAATTTTGTTTTTTTAACATTTGATTTACGGGACCCGTTAGTTTTACGGAATAACCTAATATATTTATATAGTTCTGTATAGTAATATGTTTTGACTTTGTTATTTTTTTTATACTGCTTCTGGCAACATTATTTCATACCTTTTATTACAAAACAACAAATAATGCACAAAATTACTACAAACTTCTAAATAACCATGAAAACGTGTCCATAAATCTAGTAGTAATTATATAGACTAGTGCTTGACGTTCCAAACTGATAGTAAGTGATAATGTTAAATATGATGATAAAGCGCACTTGCTTCGAAGTCTAGTAGCATGACAATTCACCCCTCACTATCAAATGGTGAATGCTGGTTCGACAGTAAAAGAAGTACCATCAATTCTTACTTTATTAAAAAAAAACAATAATTGTTTCATTAATAAAATAAACACGTATATTCAGCTTACTTAATATACAGCTGTTAAAATATTTTCGGCGAGCATGCTGCATAATAAAGCTAGCACATTCGAGATAGAAAATGTAATATACACGCTCCAAAATGTTGCAAATTTTGTTTTAACCATTATTGTTCATAAACCCTTTCGACAATAATGTTTTGTTTTAATTGCTTTTACAATAACGAAGTTATTGTTGTTGGGTTACAATAAGGAAGCTATGACAAAGGCCTCGTGCGACGTGCGAACTTTCGTTTTTCATCTAATTTTATTGATCTTTTATCTGTTTTTTAAACTGGGCCATAATGCCCAATAGTTTTATGATGAAATCGAATTTGCCGAAAAAATATGTGGATATTCCATTCTAGTGTGGCTATGGTCAATCGAAAAATAAATTGACTAATAATATTTAAAACAGTACACCGGGTTTATTAAGTTTATCACAAAAATAAAATATGATATATCTAATTCTCATTGGCAATACTGAAACGTCATTAACAGATATTTAATTTTGTTTTTATTTATCTGTTTCCATATACTAAGAAACGCAAATTTAGACCAATGCCTTGCCAATACGAACAGAAACTTGTTATTTATGACAATTTTATCTCTTTTATTCATTTATTTGCCATTTTATCAATTGAGCCGCATGTAAGGAAGAGAGTTTTTTATTTAATAATTGTTAAACTACTGATTTAAAGAAATAATGCAGAATGGTTAGTTAACAATTTTGTTAATTAACAATTATGCTATTCCGTTATGACCTCATATACATAGGAAATTAGTACTAAAAATATAGTGTAGGATTTTCCTTTTGTCGAATGAAAGTAAATCACTCAACTGCGTAATGAACTGTACTAACCAGAACACTACTCTTAAATGCTGTTAACCTGTGCGCAGGTAGATCTAGAATATCTATAATTTTTTTAAATAAAAAGCATACGCTCAACCCCACAAATGAGTTTTTTGCACCATTCAGATGAAAAACGATTACAAGTTTTGACGCAGAAACAATATGCTACTCTAAATATATTGTAAGTCCACAGTTACAATATTTCTTTGCATAAACTTTTTACAAATAGATATTCTGGTACTTAAACCGTAAAGCGCCCTGACACTCGTTGCCAATTTTTGTGAAACAAATACAGCTTATATTTTAAACGTTTTTCGAAATAAATTAAGTAAACAGGCCAAGCAGTCTACATCAGTTAGTTACCTAACTTTACGTACAGCATATGCAACAGAGCTCAATTTATTTGTAACAAGAAAGGCATGACGTTCATTTGATTGAAAGTGACATGTATGCACCTAACAATGAGGTAAAATATTTATACAACACCGCATTGTACTCAATCCCCTCAAAGAATAGGTTCCTAAGTCTATTTTTCCTGTAATTACAGAAGCAACGGCGTTCTTAAAACCAGATTAACATGTTTTCAAATCACTTCCTACCTCCAGTTACTATTTAACGTTAAAAACTTTTGCATATTGTAAGGCATGAAGACAAGGACTAAACAAGGAAAAATTTAAACTTTTTTTCTCGTATTCGTCTTTAAATGTTTCAATTATTAACCTAAAAATGAAGTAAGCAAAGTAACATATAAGAATTAAAAAAAAAAACAAGTCTTAAAGTATACACAGATTTTTAAACAACACTGTGTTTAATGGAAAAAAATAGAAATATTAGCAATATTAAAATAATACAAAAGAGATTATAACAATTAAATACTGGAAACTTACGACGTTAACAATAGAAGAAGAACAATAGCAATCTTTGATAAATACATTATTATAAAACTTTTTTAAGTCACGTACAATTTCATTTACAAAATCATTTTTATTTAAGACTTGAATTTCACCGTTATCAAGAACATCCTCCAGTTCCTCCATTTTTTCATTACTGTTTTCTAATGAGTTACTGTCTTCATATTGCACATTAATCATTACACTTTCGATTTTAGGTTTTTTCTTAACTTTATCTGGACTAGTATTATATTTACCAGCATTTTCACCTTCATCGTCATAATAATAATAAAAAATTTGATCATCTTCTCTGTCATCTTTTTCACTGCTATCACTTTCATAATATAGATGATGAGCATATGGTTTTTTTACCTTTCGGCGATTTGATTTTGTGGGTGAAACTTCAGGTATTACCAAAGGATAATAAAAACTAAGGGGCGTATTGGTATAAATATAAGGTTCATGAACAATATTTGATGGAAAAATTGTTTGAATTACAGTACTTGTTTTTACAGACCGTGAACAAAGATGCTTAGTGTTACTTTTTAAAGTTTCGGGGTCCTTTTTACCTTTAAAGTTCGAACAACGATGGTTACACCTTGTCTTACCATTCATACAGGTGCATAAGTTTGTGTTATCTTGATGAAATGATGTTACTGCATTCGATTTTATATCAGATAAACTTCGAAGTCCAAGAACTTTATTGTTCGTATTAATAGAACAAAGATCAACGGCCTCGGGGCTTGATTGATTACTTATTTTTTTATTACTGCCATTGCCTTTTCCACATTCAGCAAACATTGAGGAATCATTTAATGCTTTCGACATAAAATTCATAACTGACCACCTCTGTTTAATCTCTAGAGTTGGAGTAGGCGCATTGCTTCCGGCAGTTACATACGCAAGAAAGGTATGGGTCATATCTTTTTTATATAAATTCCGTTGTATGGTTAATATTTCATCAGATAAAATTTTATCAAAGATGTTTGATTTTAAATCATAACTTTTATTATCTGAACGTTGTGAATTTTGCTGTATATTATAAGTTTTATTATTTTTATTTGAAATAGCATCTGAAAAAAGTTTACGTAATTCAATGTGAAAGGAAGCTGATTAATTAAGAATTATTTAAAAGCAAAGAAAGCAAATAATTCGTATGTTACTGGCGAAGTGAAACGTATTATCATAACAATAGATTTATAATTACCACTTTTTCTCTCATACAGCTGATTTACTGTTTTATTAATATTATAAATCCATCGAGAAGAATCGCTTTCTTTAATTATTACACTATGTGTATTTACAAAACATGAGACCATTGCAACTAGAATGTAAAAAATAAAAACCATAACCAAGGTAAATAAAACAATCCATAACAACAAACACGATTTTACTCTCCACGCATACTTAATTTTGATTAGTTCCTAGGGCTTCGTGAATTTCACAACGTTTGGATGCGTCAAACAATTTTGTTTTATAGGTGTTTTACTATGACAAACGTCAAATTACTTGTTATTTTATTTTATGTGAATTCTGCGTATGTTCCCTCTTACTACCACTGTGAAATCTGTGCTAATCACACTCTTTGCAAATATCCAGTAAGTACCAGTAACATTTTTCTTTTCAATATTTTATATTTTGAATGCGTTTATGTTCCTCATTGTTTATAAAAAGTTTCTCTTTTCTACATTACAGATATCAGGACCAAGTATTAAATGTATGAATTATGACCGAAATAGCAGATTAAAGCTTAATGACATAAACACCATTGTAGATAAAATTAACTACAGAAGGAATTTCATCGCTCTACACCAATCAAAATATTTTCCGGAGTCAGCAAACATGAGAAAAATTGTAAGATTTGATTATTATATTACGTGTAAATCGTATCCACAAAATTTAAAGATCAGAAATAATAAAATTATCTTCACAACTAGGAAATTAACGTTTGCTCTATATTTGTAATGGTAGAACAACAAATTATATTAATAGAATCATACAGCAAAATTTAAAAAAATAATATCGATTAATAGCAAAATTATAAATTCATTAAAAATATGTGGAGAAGTTTTAATTTTTTAACAAATGAATAAAAGTTTCATATATAATTATTCTATATATTTTTAACTGGTAACTTTTGATTTAAACAATGTTTCAAGGTATGGTCCAACGATTTAGCAAGCTTTGCTCAACGATGGGCTGATCAATGCGATCCTTCAATGCACCCAGATAAAGAAGACGATTGTCGTGATTTAGGTAAAATTATTTAGTAATTAATAGTAGCAATTCATTTGGAGGATCTAAAAGCATATGAAACTATTTTATTTTTATTTTCTGTCCACAAAAGTCGTTCCTAAATTACCTAGAACCATGTAAAAGCCAATGTAATTTTTATAATACGTCGAAGGAAAGAATCGACTGTATCGTCTGCTCCCGTCGTACAGATATTAACCGCTTGTTTTGTAACATGGAGGTCATGGGTTCGGTACCGAGCCACATGAATAATGGAGTCTAGATGGTAGTAGAGTTTTCTCGAACCCGCCTGACTAACTACCTTCCCTTATGTCTAACTGCCGCTATAACAGTGCTGCTATTCCGGCAGTAATACATACGACAATCGAAATATTCTCGGCCAAGCATCAAATAAAATAGAGGTCAAGTGTTAGCCTATTAGCTATAAAATAATCCCTGATATATATCAGCAATGCTGCTTAAATATAACATAACGGAGAAATATTTTATCATTTCATTTATATTAGAAATAATATAAATTAATACTATGGGTTAGATATCAATATCAAAAATTATCATTAGATATTACAAGGATTTTATATTTAGGAATAAATGAAAGTCTTACATTTTATACACCTACACCTTACTTACATAGTTATTGTATATATTTGTTACAGAGTTGAAAACAGTGGGACAAAACATCGCGACCATAACAAACGTTTCCTCAAATTTCAACATAGGGAGTTTAATAGAAGTATGGTACATGCAATCAATGGACTACTCAGGAAGCGTCACATATTATAATCAGTACATAACTCTTTAATTAAATCCATAGACTAGTCGAACACCTCCTCGGCGGTTTCTCGCGCAAGCGACCACTTCAGACTCTCGCCGTCTTCTTCGATGTCGAGAAGGCCTTCGACAAGGTCTGGCACGACGGCTTGATCTTCAAGTTGTACTTTCTTCCAGTGCCCGACAGATTCGTCTCCATCATACGAGCCAACCTGGTAAATCGCACCATCCGCTATCGCGCTGGGGCGCACTCTCATCAAGCCGCCCCCGTCAGAGCGGGGGTGCCCCAAGGATCCTGCCTCTCCCCCTTCCTCTTCGCGCTGTACACCAGCGCCATCCCTAAGGACCCTGCTCTCAATCTCGCGCTTTTCGCGGATGTCACCGCCCTCTACGTCTCGGGCAATAACCTTCCCAGACTGGTGCGGACCCTCGTGACGGCGACCGGGCGCCTCGGCGCCTGGTTTCCCCGGCGAAGAGCAAAGGCCTGCACTTCAAGTTCACTCATTCCCGCCCATCTCGCAACATAAAAGCTGCTCGCTTCCTCACCCAGGGAGAAATCTCCCTCTTCGGCCGTGTCTTTCTCTGGAAGAACACGGTCAAATAACTCGACGTCACTTTACACCGCAGCCTCACATTCTCAGCCCACGCCCGCAGAGTCAGGAGTAAGGTGGCCTCAGTGTTAGACCTCTTACATCCCCTGATATGCAAAAGGAACAGCTCTCTCTTCGCCACAAAGTGCTGCTCTACAAGACTTGCAATGAGCCTATCCTGACCTACGCGAGTGTAGTGTTCATGCACTGGCACGATGTCGTCAAGGCCATGCAGGTCCTCCAGAACCGCTTCACCCGGCTCGCTATCGGGGCGGAGTGGTACCAGAGGAAAATAGATCTGCACGGTGACCTTCGCCTTCCCACGATCAAACAGTTCATCAATGACTGCTCTTATTCATTTCGTGTTGGGTATGCACCACCCTAATAAATCGATCTTTAGTACAGTCGACTATGTGCCGATTCAAAATTCACGCTTATCCAAGCGTCGTCCGCGTAATATATTAATTAGTCTCGATGCAAGAGTCGGGCCAAACAGAGAAAACACAAACTATTAACTCGATACACAACACCACATGCACCTACAATACCAGTCACCGACACACTTCAATCGTCTACTGTCTCGCTCGCCGACTAGCGGGACGGAAACAAAACTCACACACCGCGTATACTCGTTACACCTGAATACCCGGGCACTTCTCTCCCCCGCGTATTTCGTCACAGGCAAACGATAGTAGCGTTTAGGGCCCGCGCCTCGACTTCGACTATCACGTAGCTCGCCACTTGACAGTTAGGCTAAGCCAGCTTCTCTGGCCAGAGTCATGTAGTGCGAGAGGTCACGGATCACCCGATCCGTGAGCCAGTTTCGATGAAGCTGTAATAGTCGTCAAAAAGACTAACAGCGCTAACATCATCGAACCCAGCAGCAACAGCAGCGGTCTTTAATTTACAGAGTACTTTAACATATGTTACAGAGATACCTTGTCAAAGCATTTCTAAAGATTTTTCCCTTGAGAACTAGCAAGGGGTATATGCTCAAAAATATTGAAATCTAGAATTAAGTAATTGGCAATTAACTAAAATTTGATAAGGATCAAAATTTCCAATAATTGATTAAAGTTTAAAATTATTTTAGTAAACACAAAACTATAGCTTGGGAAGACCTCAAAACTTATAAAAACATCCTAAGAGCAACAAGCTCAAACTAACTCGAATAATTTATTTACTGTTTTTAAAACAAAAATATCTTCTATACTAATAAATAAAAAGAAGACCAGACAAATGACTGACGAAATTTATTAAGAATTAGTATTAAAGTTGTAGTTGCATGATCCAGTCATGTCAAACTCAAAAGTGGTATTCTTGAAAGAAATGATAAATTCGCTTTCGATAATGCACGCGTTATTTCCTAGATATTATTTTCATTTCAAAAGACATTATTTGTTTCAGACGTAAGGAAAATTATCTTTAGTACTATTGATATGTCTTAATATTAAAATTTATATTTTTGTTCAGGACTGATAACAGAACTAAGTATTTTACTCAATTAATTTGGGCTGAAACTGATAGCGTAGGATGTGGGCAAGCAAGTTTTTATGTTAATATCTTTTATTTTGTACTATTTTCACCCAATGAAACATTTATAATGGTGAAATTTCATATCCTGTAGGTTGAGAAATTACACAAAACACTTAGAAGACTTGTATGCAATTTTGCACCAAAAGGTAATATTCATGGAAAACCAGTATACGTAATTGGATACCCAGCTACGCAATGCCCACAAAACATGATTCGTGATAATAATTTTAAAGGACTTTGCTCAAATAATCTACATCAAAAAGGTAATTAGTAAAACTAATAATAATAAATGTTTTGCTACTATTTTACTTCGCATATATTACTTTTTTCTATTTTTCAGATACAAAATTAACTTCCCAAATTACACCAGTGAGTAGTTTACTCAGGATCATTAATTTCACTAATAATACCAATTCTTTTGGCAAGAATGTTTCTAAAATTGACGTAAAGAGCGTAAGATCAACATCAACGCCATTCAATAACACACATGGTAAACAATAATTTATAATGGTTAAATAATTTTTTTTATCGGCTATGGGCCTGACTTTAAGTAACAATGAATCCGTAGGTGGCAAAACGTGTTCGCCTAGGAAACGAACCCGGGACCTCGGCATGACAAAGGCAAACGGGGAAACCACTGCACCACGCATGCAGTCAAATATATTAGTATCAAAATAATAAAAATAAAAAAAAAATTAACATTAAACTTGCTGAGACCGCGAATTACGTACTGCCTAAACGTTATTGTGTCACGTTACCGTTTTCACTAACCTTAATTTCTTATATGGTGAACCACTCCTAATTATTTAGGACATTCTCATTATGTTACATTTAAAAAATCTTAATTTTAATTGTGTGAATGTACCATCTAGAGGATATTTGTTGAAATTAACACAGTATACTTAACCCCACAGGAATGCTTTATTTTTCTGGGATAAAAAGCAACCCACATTGAATTCAAGGATAGTTTCTTCAACACTATATTTACGGGACGCGTCATTCTGACTCAATAACCCTTATTAAAAATTTCACTATACTTACGTGTGTCCGAATTTTCAATTATTTTTTTCGTCTATTTACGGACACTTTAATTAAATTTCTTTTTCTACAAAACAAAATATAAGGATTGAGGAACCAAGAAAAAGTATCCGTAAACCTAATGTACTTACGTAGTAGTACTACTACTTTACTATTTTTGAGATAATTCAGTACAAGAAAAACCTTTTTACTTACTATCCCACAGGAACCCTGAATTTTTTTAGGATAAACATACATTAATTGTTATTTTATATAATAAATGATCTACCTTGCAAATTAACAATAACAGTAATCAAATTATTCCAGCTGCAGTAAAACGATTCCCTCAACATAATTTTTGGGAAAAATCTACTAATTATTCAAGACCGAAAGAGTCTTATATGTATAATCATCAAGGTCCTATGCAGATTTATCGCGAATTTGAGCCCCAAAATATTTTAAATTTAATGAATAAGAAGAATGAACATCATTATGATAAATATAACAACTTAAAGCCGGATGCTGAAGCGGATTTACATCTAGATCACCGAAAACATGCAATAGAAGCATCTTGTACTCGAAAAGTCGCCGTATTTCATCATGAATTTAATAACGGCCGCAGTTCGTCAAAATGTACAAGAGAACAAAAAAATGAATACAGTCAGCCTGAATCGTGTTATAACCAATATACAGAACATAACACACAGAAGATTATGTGTTCTTGTAGTCATTATACAATACCTATTCCAAGCACTACAAACTGTATGAATAACATAAACTGTCCATGCGTTAATAAAATTAACCCTAAATTAATGTGTCCAAAAATACAAAGATCACAAGATGATCAAAACAGCGAGAGTAAGAAGTTTAGTACGTTATACTACTATGATTTATTTCCTAACTTACATTTACGAGAAGGCGAAGGATTTGAAACAAAAAACTTTTACAATCAATTTTCAACACGTGCTTTAGTGCAGCCAAACTTTGATTTTGTAGACTCATACAGAAGAAGAGGAAATAATCCATTCTACAGGCAGGTAATGAAATAAAATCCTAATATTATAAATGTATTTTTAAAATCTTGTTTTATATATGCTATTTTAGGCAAAGGCAGAAACGGAATGATAAGATATACACAACTTTAATGCCTTTTTGGCAATTGGATGATACTTTAAACAAAAAATCACCTAATCTTAAACCTATTAGATATACAACATTATCAAACAAAAAATTAATACACACCAAACAAATACCAGTTACAAGAAGCATTGAACCTATTTCTATAAGGACAGTAACTACGAGTAATAATATAAAACAATCTCTTATGACCGAAAAATATTTGTCTTTCGATGAGCTAATGCAGCTTCGAAAAATTAACATGGGTGGAGAGTATGATGGTAGACGTCAGGGCAATACAACTAAAGCAACAACTGCTGCTACTACTGCTAAAGAAATTACAGCTAACACACCATTTGTGCGAATGAAACATTGTACTCGCAAACTTACTTGTACTTGGACAGTTACAAGAATGACTGACTGCAATGGTAGCCTTATTATACAAACAGACGGCAGTAATCGAGGTTCTCGCACACCACCGGGATACGTGGACGGTTGCACTCGTACTTCAACATGCACTCGAGATTATATGGATAGGAACAAATTAGCTTCAACTACAGAAGATAGCTCTGTTTCGTCAGAAACTATAACAGAAGAAGATGACGATTACTGTGAACGGAAATCCATCCAAATACGCCGAAGAAACCGCCAAGATGACGCTATTCCTAATGACTACAATATGCTAAATTTAAATTCATTGGTTACTCCATCAACAAAAAACACACTAAATATTATTTCACCAGATCTAAACGAAACAGATATCATAGGGGATACGGATTGCATGTGCTATAATTTAGGAAAAATAGTTAAAAGAAATGTTATAAATACAAATTACCCGCAAGATAATCATAATACCATTAAAAAGAAGAAAAGGTATGAGGAGAAGCACTCTGGGAATGTTCCTTACGGAGAACTTTACTATAAGATTTTGAGAAAAATTAGAGAAACTTGGGAAAAAAATAAAAGAAGAAAACAACTTGGAAAATGTTTTTGTGTCGGTAGCTTAGTAGATCAGAATAATTTGTTATTGCTTCTAGTAATCTTGAATGGTTTTATTAGGGTTATATAAAATCAATTTATACATTATTTGTAAAAATAAAACAATTATTTACACAAACTATTCCATTTGCTTTTATTATACTTTCTTAAAAAGTCGCGTAAGAGAATAGCAAAAAAAATTATACTCTCAAAAAAAATAACAGAATATTTTTAGAAATAAATATTAATTTGATTAATCTTGTTCTCAAATGACTCTCGTCTTCAAAATTATAATTATTATGAATATTTTTCTTTAAAACTTTTTAGTAAATATAATGAAATTATAGAACATAATCTTTAAATAACGTTAGAAATCAGAAATGGAATATTTTAATCATATTGAACAAATAAAATCTGAAAACTTAGCTTCCTTAAAAATATAAATATTTAAGTAAAAGCCTTAATTCAAAGTAAAGAATATAATAATTAAAAAAGCACTACAGTAGTATAATAAATATAATTAAGAAATTGTAAAGGTAACAATAGAAGTATCTGATTTGTCAATATCAATAAAACAATATCAAAAACAAAAAGATGACAATCGGAGATGGTTTTGTATATGAGCAATGGGAAAATGTTCCTGAGCAATGAAAACGATCGTTCAATTTTAAGATATCCAAATCTAATGCTATTTTTCTCAAAAAATCTTGATAATCTATTAGATGAACAGTATGATCACTATTTTTTATTTGAAAGCTGGAACGTTTTTCAATTCTGTCATTAATTTTTAAATTTAATTCTGTATTCAATTCATGATCTGATCGTTTGCTTCTTAACATAGATTTGTTTAATATAAAAATTTCAAATTTTTCCAAAAACACTTTGTCACTACCTGTACGTAATATAATCCTTTTTGTCACAAAAAATAATGCATTAATTAATTACTACAAAAAATTCTTCATACTTATTTACCATTTTTATCTGAATTTAATGATGTTGACGAAGGAAAATTAGAATCAGACACATTGTCCGCTCCAAAATCCGATTCAAGTATTTCATCCAAAAAGTCTTTAGTTCCCCTATTTCGTTTTAGTTCTTGTATTTCAAGAACAATATCAGAAACAGGTACACTAGAAATATCATAATATGTATCTGTTGTATCTTTAATACCTTGCTCATTATCCTCTTCGGGAAAGAAATAATGCCCAGTAGAATGTAAATTGGCTTGAATTTCTCCAAATTCAGGTTTGATTCTAATAGCACTTACGTCAGATATTAAATTAGTATTCTGTTCTACTTTCTCTGTTGTTGATGATTTATCTAAAGAAAAATATTTTCATTTCAAATATATATTCCAGAAATGATTTTAAATTGTGACAACGATAATTAATGCTTACCATTGTTCTTAAAAATTACTGCTTCAACCAAATCAACAAGTAAAGTAGAATTAAAATAATCAGGTTCTAAAGGTTTGGTAGTAGTTGATACTTCTTTGGTGCTATAAATATGACTCATTAATTCGGCTATAGTAGCGTCAGTAAATCCACTTTCTGAATGTTCCTTAATATCTGATATTTTCGACGATAGTAAAAATTGTTTTAGTACTTGATCTTTAATTAAACGTTTCTTAAATATATCTATAAAATCTTCCACTGGCATGACTTCTTTACAAGTATTTAGATTATTAGTAATTTTAACAGTATTTATTTTCGGGCTAAATAAATGCGCGAAATAATCAAAAGTCGCATTTTCTTCACCATGTTGCATATGGAAACTTTCAGAACCTGTGTTGGAATGCGGGAAATATTTATCATCATTTAGTTCTTCATTACGGCTCGTGTTATTTTGATTAGAGTTCGTCACGTGCATGTTTATCGAGACATTGAGATAATTACTATTAAATTTTATTCCGTACTCTTTAAATTTTCTCTTTTCTATGGCTGTAGGTTCAGAATCTGTAATAAAACTTAAAAAATGGTCGGCTTTTTCTTAATTTTTCTATAATAATTGTATCAATAATAAATTAATATTGCAGACCGGTAAGCTTAAAGGGGACGTTTAATTACTTTTTTTAAAAATACATATCTCAATTTTTGATATAAATATCAGAATAAAAGTAGAAAAAAAACAATTTTCTTTAATTTTTTTATTGCTGAAATTTCTTTACGTGTATTTTTAATTCTTGTACTGTAATAAAGTAAAAACAGACATTTACCGCATAAAGATGAATACTTTAAGTCACACAGTCCATTGCTTGGGCATTGTGAACATGGAAAACCTTCATTGTATACCCTTTGCCCAATTAGATTACCACCAGGTGCGAAATTACACACCAATCTGTTGACAGTTCTGTTCTGCCTTTTGTCAGCAAAGTCCTTAAAAGCTTAGTTAAATTTAACTTGTGTGTTAATATAGACTCTTCAAAATAAATTAATGAAACAATAGTATATTTTTTCGTATTAGGAGATATTAAGTATTGTAAAAAAAATGACCTATCTATATAGGATTAATAATAGGGTTCGAAATTGACTCAGATTTTGTCTCAAATACATATTATTCATCTTTTAAGGTTTCCCCTTTTTTGTTCTACTTGTGTGAACAACTTCCGCATACTTACACATATTTTATTGATTTTCAAATTGTTGAGCTTGCACCGACCAAACCCTAACGATATTTTATCTTAGAAGCTTTAAGTTTTGCACACATTCGCAGCCCACCAGCGCCGGCCACAACACAAAGCGTCTCATCGGCAGACCTCCTTTTCAAGCAAGATCCCCAAACCAAATCCAGCGGTCTCGGTCGATTATAGAGTACTCTCTCTCTCCCCCACAGGTCTTATTACAAAAACCCATGGTGCCCAAGAAAGCAAGCACTCAATATCAGATACCATCTCTATCCCCTATAACAAATAATTGAGTCCACCGGTAACTTTAATGGAAAATCCTCTCAATCCAAAATCCTTTCCCTCTGCGACCTCACCACGACTGCTTATAATAATTATATTTGGAATAAAATACTCTTTTTAATCTCACTTTAAATTTTACACCACCACAGCCTACTAGATTGGATTCTGCCCAAGCAAGTTGCGTAAAATAATCATAATGATGCACGCCTGTTCGATTCGATCTGAAATATAATCTTTACATAATTACTACAATTGTACATAGAAGTTACACTCGTAGATATAGCAGTTACATAGATAATTCACTTGCGTATTATCTTTGTAATTTTTAACATCACCGGCATTGATCGCGGATATAATACGTAAAGGTACGGTGCATATGATCGCTCTCTTGTTGAAAAAAAAAAGGAAAATCAAATATCATTGTATATCTAAATCTGAAGGTTAAATAATTTTGGCACTTTTTTTCATTTTAATTTTCCTAGCTGTCGGGTATTCCCGATGAACTAGAAAAATGCAGAAATGAATCCTGATATAATAAAAAAATTAAAAGATCCTTTAGCCAAATTACGAGGAAAGTATATTAATAAATGAAATAAAAAATCTTAGTATTATTATCTTAGAATACAATTTTTTATTGCATTACTTACGGACGATATCGAGAAATTAAGGAAGCGTTGATATTAAAAAGTTCCATATACCACACATCTACTAATACCGCTGGGGTTAGCCCCGGTGAATCTCCTATTATAGTCGCAATGTTTTGACCGACATTAACTTTGTCTGAAAATGATATCTACGTATTTTATTTGTTATTTATTAATTAATAAGAATGATTTGTGAGTTGATCGATCTCTAAAATCTCGTCGAGAGGTTCATGTCTGTATTTTTATTTAAGAAAAACTAATTATAAAACTTAGCGTTATAATTATTTAAATAATAAATTTCACTTACCTAAACCCGTGCAAATATCTATAGAATTTAAATTTCCATAAGGTATGCACTGATTTGCCCACCATTGAGCGGAGGTTTCTAATTCATCGCTCCATTCCTGATTTTTGTAAAATATTAATTATTATTAGAGCAATATTTAAAGTTTTATATGAATTACATGCTTTATTATAATGTAGTACGTACCATTTTTACCATATTTTCTGCTGATGGTAATGAACGAATATCGCCCGATGCAATTTTATCTCGTCGAGTATTTATTTTATCCAAAATATCATATTTATCTCTACTTGTTTTAATAGTAACTTCATAGTCGACGCAGTGGCTCCCCGGATTACTTAACTAGAACAGTCCATTATTCAGTATAAACATTGTTTTGTTGAAAAAATCGTTGTTTTATTCTCATGCTGACACCAACGCATAAAGTTCGACTGATGACCTGAACTCAATTTCACATTAAGCAACAATAAATTCGACGACCGTAAAAATGGCCGCTATGATTACTGAAATTATTTCTATAGGTTTATATTGTAACGATATTACTTAGCCAAGCAGAATAGAAAAATCTATTACATTCAAACATAGCTACTGAGTTGCCTCCAAAATTAAACCACAGAACTCCTTATTCACTGATTAAATCAATACGCCACGGCACATTACGTACAGCACGGAGTAGATAGGACAGTTATAAATAATAACTCATAATTTTATAACAAAGATTTACCACCTCAAATTTACACAATGTCGGAGTGCTTTCAACGCAAATATGAGATTTACAATTATCAGCTTGGCAAAGGTAAGTAATAAACAAAATTACAAATGATCTAACAAAATACGAACTATTTGTATTAAACATTTAAATGTTTAAAATATTTGCTAGTTTTAATGACATTAGAAATATAACGCAACATAACTAGATGGTTGAATTAAAGTCTCTTTATATGTCGCTTTACAATGTATATATCCATCTCTGATATGTTACAATGCATTTTTTAATAAGACATATGTAAAAACTAAATAATCTACTTGATTCAAGATAAAAATCGGTTCTTGCATTTGTTTTTAACTCTCTTACTCCAAACACGGCCACGAATATAACCGGTTATGACGGACTTACACCGACTAAAACTCCACAATCTTAATCCCATTACAGCAGGACCACGGGAACGCTTTCTCACACATATTTGTAAAGCCGGCCGTCTCTCAGCGTAGGTAAACTTTCCGGTAAAACGCGCCGGAAAACACAGGTCGCCATAGGGATCTCGCGGATTGGCACCCAAAAGTAAAAATATTCCCGACATTTTTGTTTTCATATTCCGCAATCCCACCGCTGCATACAATTGTGGTGCAATACCGCGTAGACGCTGGCTGTAGAGAAAAAGGAATCCTGATACCTATAGTCCACTCCCCCACCACCGAGAGTGCGAAGGGTGTGCAATTCATACCTCACTCACCGTGCGCTGCTCTTACACACATGAGGTTTCGCTAAGCCCTCTTAGAGTGGCTACCGCAAGCCAGCCGAACTGGCTCCTGTTCGTTTCGCCGTAGGTAACCAAACCATGGTTACTAAGCCCTTACGTCATGATAAAGCCTCCTCTCTGTCGTCAATTAAAAAAAAAGTTTATTGTTTTTCTTATTTTAATTTCGTTTAAAATAAAATATGCTTTGTAAACAAAATAAATTAAATTAACTTGTTCTCATTACCCGTATTAATTACTTATAACTATAATAGTATTAATTAAAAAAATGTATATACAGAAATATAAATCTTAGGCTGAGGCAGCATAGTTTTAAAACGTTAGCCTCATCACAAAAAAAGGCGACTAAAATAATTAAATATCAACATAACCTTAACACAACCCCATAACCTAAATAGAGTATCTATAAATTCTTTGGCTATAAAGTTAACTTTCATCTAACCTTAATAAATACATTATTTATTTTAATTATAAATACATTTATTTTTTAACAACATAAGCATTCGATAATCATGGGTCGTTCAATAAAAGCACTTATCGGGCCATCAATTCTCAATTCCGATTTATCTAAGTTATTTGAAGAATCACAAAAACTTCTGGATAATGGTGCAGATTATTTACATTTAGATGTTATGGATGGACACTTTGTTCCCAATTTAACGTTTGGACATCCAATAGTCAAATGTTTGCGAAATCATATTAAAGATGCGTTTTTTGAAACGCATATGATGGTATCAAATCCTGAACAGGTATTTTTTTTTATTTGAAATATATTATTTTCTGTCGTTTAAAAAATACATCCAAAATAACTCGTTTCTACTACTTTTTCTTACAGCACTACTGAATTGTGTTTAAGGAATTAGAAAATATAGGGATTGTAGTTTTACTTTCAAAGTCAGAAATTTTTAAGGAAATTTTAATTATTAAGTTGAAACTACAAGCTTTACTAGCTTTCACAAAAATTCATGCCGTGATTTTTTCGTTTAAAGGTCATCAATTTTCATTACCAGATTATATCATATTTCCTTTCATCAATCAAAGTTACTACTCAATGTAAGACTTGTACACTTGTAACAAAAAAAAAATTAAAACAGAATCCCTTGAAACCGTTTCTATGTAATAATATGTCATTAATTGAATATATATATATATATA
>DWQX01003289.1:0-18326 GCA_018245475.1 Pharmacophagus antenor
TATATATATAATTAATAATATATTGTGTAATAATATTTATGCGATATAGACCCCAAAACGGTTTCAATTATAATGTGCACAAATTGCGGAACTTTAAAATCGTAGCTGAACAGATAACTTGATTGATTGAACAGATAACTTGACTTTATAAATGCGTTTAATCGTCATTGTTTAATTCATTGAGGGCTATTACGTTACGTAATGAACAACGCGGGGGCTCACGCAATGCAGCAGTTAAGTGCACCAGTAACGCTACAGTGGAGCGGTTAATATGTATTTTTTTGTTCCTTGCACTCTGCAGAATTAATAACTGGACGTTTATAATGCACAATTAATTGGTGCTGCTAAAGTGACGTGTTTTAAAAACAACCTTCAGCACTGTAACGTTTGGATTCAATTGGCGTATTATCTATCGTTTAACACTTTGCCTCGAATTCGCATGATGTTAAGTGGAAATGAGGCCGTAGATGGAGAAGAGACTGATGGATTACAGCAATGCTATTATGTCGGCAGATTGACATTGAGGGTGGTAGCTAGCCAGGCGGGCTTGAAGAACCCTACCACAATCCAGATTTCATTATTCCTGTGGCCCGGGAATCGAACTCGCGACCTCCGGGTTACAAGGCAAGCGGGTAAACTACTGCGCCGCGGAAGCAGTCGCTTCGCAAATTGATTGCTTCGTAAATTGATAACCAGAAAGTGATACTTTTTATTTTATTTATAAATTTATACACAATGATTAATACATTGCTAACTCGCAACTTTTCTGAATATTTACGTAATGTGGCCGGCTATTGTCTTGAAAGCGGATGTGAAAGCAAAACAATAAAAATTAACTTGAATAAATTTTATTTATTATTCAACTCTTAAAAATTGTTATTTGTATGTTAAAAAGTATAAGAATCACCTACATGTAATGGTACACCACAAGTTTTGCAAACATATCGGATTTCGATTCCTTTTTATTATACTTCAATATTTCCAACAATGCGCTGTGAAAACAATAAAGATGTGGAAAAAGCTTATTACATGCTCAGTTGTGATCGGTCACCAATGCTCGGCCACGATAACACGAGTATACTCGTGAATGGTCAGCAATGTGTTAATAAATAGTGTACTAATAGTGGTTAACGGAATAACGGTTAACGTTATAAAATAATAGCAGATGTAAAAGGCTCTTGCTGGATGTCGTAACAGAAGATTTCAGGCCTATGAACATGTAAGAAAATATGCACAATTATATACCTTAATAAAACAGAATTAGATGTAAGAAGAAGAAAATTAATGTTATTTAAAATCTACAAATATTCTAAGTAGCTTTACAGACGATAACATACTCGTAGATGCATGGATCATGAATACATGTAGTCAAAATATATCTTTACCAAAATATATTTTTACTCCCCTTTATTGGCACTCCTGTTGTATTAGTAATAGTTATCATATTTATTGGACGATTTTGGTAAACGTTGGACAGTGTTTAAAGCAAAAAAAAAAAATTGATGCAGATCAAAAGCAATTTTCCATAACGTTATATTTAAATCAGCATTATGAATCCGCGTTGTATTCGCACGGTCCGCGAGTCCCTATATGGCTGCCGCGTAAACACTTATCTGATCACATTTTATGGCATTATTATATTCGATTAATATAATTTATCGATTCAAGCGTCACTTTGCGGAAGTCCATGACTTAATAAAACTAAAAATAGTATTGCTAATTTCCGCTATATTCAATCGACACTACACTTGGTATCTTTTGGAGGCGTTATGCGTGCGATGTTACGCTGTAATTTAGTCGTAGTATTTGCGATTAAAAAATTATCAAAATATTTTTAATCGAAAATATGTTTTTATTTTTAAATTAAATTACCAAAATGTTTTGTTATTTGAATTAATAAATTAAAAATGTATAATACGCGGAATTGAATAATTGTCGATATTCATATTTGCTTTGTTTACACTATTACGTACATATAAGCGCATATTTAATATATTGCTATTTATCTTAGTTAAATTAAAAATACCGACATGAAGTATTTACTTGTAATTATATTCATTGGCATTGTATCTGATTTCTTTTATCGGTTATGGGTTAACACGGCCTCCTTTACACCCGATGTTAAGTGATAATTAGCCCGTAGATATTAAAGCGTGTTCGCCAAGAATACATCTGGCTCTCACGTATTAATGCCGGAAAATAGCAACGCTGTTAGAGCGGCAGATTGACATTGGGGGTGCTAGCTAGTCAGGCGGGCCCAAAAAATCCTACCACCATCCAGACTTCATTACTCCTGTAGTCCAGGAATCGAATCCGGGACTTCCGAGTTACAAGGCATATGGCTAAACCAATGCGCTACGGAAGCAGACAAACGATTGAATATTTTATATGTATAGATTATGTTTGAAGATAATATAATACCACAAGCATCGCATAGATGTTTATCCAATATATTATATTATGTTACAAAATGTTGCAAGGAATTTTATGTTCAATTAAAAATCATATTTAATTTTTTATTTGTTTACAGAAGTACAGTGGTTAGAATGTAGTCAGATCTTAAGTATATTTTTGAATCTAACATAATTTCGTTAACGGATTTTCTAGTAGAACTATGATTTGTTTATACAAAAATTAAATAGAATTTTAGACCTAACACGCCTCAAAGCAGGTAATACATTATCATTACTTCACGGCGAAAAGCTGTCGGAGGCGTTATTAAATGATTAATCGGTAAGCTTAAGTGAATGAACATGAGTTTTGCATTATGATGTACGGCTTTTGAGCGTCTGTGAGACACGTGCTTACTTTAGAATTTTATGTTCCTTCTGACTTATAATAGATGTTATGTTATAATTTCTGTAACGGTCAATTCCTTTTCCATTCATGAATTAAAATATAAATACAAGTATATCTTTTTTTTTTTTATTGTAAACGATGAAACTAATAACGCAGTGCAGTTAGACCGCCAAAGGTCTATCTGGTTACGGTTGAGGGAAGCCGCTAGATGCGGGCAGCACAAGGGTGATGGTGTGGAGGTTCTTAGGGGAAGCCTATGTCCAGCAGTGGGGTCTATTGTTTAACAACTGATGATGATGATACAACTAATTACAATTCTTTGAACTATCCGTGCCGAGGTTGGATGAAATCATTGCTTTTTACAATGTAGCAACGGTTACGAATTTAAAATAATAATATTTTGAACATTCTTTTGATATGCATTAGTATATTTTTGTGTACGTTACTGCTTGATTGAAGAAATGCTAGGCAAGAAATACGCATTACATTAGATCATATAACGCTAAAAACTAAGCAATAAATTTCAAAGATTTTATACTAAAACTAATAAAACAAACATTAAAATCTAAACCACCTCTAGAAATTGTTTGGTTGTGCCTAATAACAAATGGCCGAAGAGAGCAAATAAAAAACATTATCAATAATAGTTTAACGCAAATATACAGTTAATGTAAATGCAAATATACAATTGTTCTCGAGCTATTACTGCCTCGAATATTGTAGTACTGTTACAATAACTGTAAAGACCTTATTCGATTAACGAAATTATTCACATGTCTAGTTAGCATATAGAAAATTATACAACATTGTAACACTATATGAAACTCACTGGTCTAAATTAGAAGGGACGCGACCCTCGGGCGATCAAAGTTTACAAAACATCAGGGCCTTGTCTGTTTACAGCCGCAACGAGAAACGGAATTTATGAACACAGAGAAATTTTAATTAATAAACGATTTAATAAACGCTTTTAATATACGTCGAATATATATATTTTTTAAAACCGTCTTATTTGTTGAGCTGGGCAAAGAACGCTACTTACATACTTACATTCTTTTCGGTTCATATACTCGTAGGTGTCTAAATTTGTATTTATTTACGTGTTTATTAAATTATTATTTCATTAAAATACATACCGTTATTGTACTCGGTAAATTAATACATTGATCCAACGTTTGTTTGTTACAAAATGTTGTTAATATTGACACAGGCTATTGTCCTGCTGTACAGGCAGGTAGTATTTAATTTTTTTTTAAGTTATAATCGTGTAAGTCCCATTTCCGGGGACATATCGGCAGACTATTTTGGATCACGGTAGTGTTTTTCGCATTTGTCTGAATAGTAATCAGTCTATGCCAGTCTGCCGCTATAACAGCATTGCTGTGCAGCATTCTGGATGTCAAATATACATGGGTAGAACCCTTTTATCATCTAGGGTACAGCATTAAAACCAGATTATTTTAAAAGTACTAAACTTCACTTGAGTAGGTTTTTCAATCTTAATATGTGCATGATTTTAAAATTAAGGTTTTAATCATTTTTTTTTGTATTTAACAACGTATCAAAATCAAAGAACAAATATTTATTAATCGTTTTCTTTTGTTTGAGGGACTAGAACAAGCATTCCTCTAACCATTCACTTACCTTTACAATAACAAGATTACGAAATTGTTTGTTGTTTTTAGATATGATAAAATTTTATTCCAAATTCCGAGCTTCTGGGTAACTTTAACGAAGCATTGTCCAACAATTGTGTCCAACAAAGCGAATAATTTAGCTAGCTCCTTTGAATGGAAACCATTGTGATAATCTATAAGTCGTTGTGCCTGTAATAATTCCGTTTCATCAGTAAATTTATTTAATTGATTAATAATATTCATACCAAGTTATTTTGTTCAAGACAGCTGTTTGCGCGCATTTAATTTTTTTATCGGTTATTGGCCAACAATTTTACCTAGATTTCACGTGATGGTAAATGACAACGAGATGGTGAATCTTGTTCGCCTACAATACATCTGGCTCTCACATATATTACTATCGGAACACAGCAATGCTGTTATGTCGGCAGATTGACATTGAGAGTGGTAGATACGTGGTTCGACAAACCCGTACCACCATTTAAAATTCACTACTCTTATATCTCGGTTATCGAATCCAAGATCTCCGCGTTTAAAGGCAAGCGGATAAACCAATGCGCCACGGAAGCAGTCACAATCAATTTATATTTATATCCGCATAACCATGACAAATTCAATATAGTGTCGCGACAAACCCTGACTTGCACCTCTACGTTATTAAAGGAGGCATCACTAACCACCTTTGTCTTGTTACGAAAGTAATATTACAGTTGTAATCCAACGGAGAACAAATAAAATTAATATCATAACACTATTATTACGAACAAACTGGCAAAGTTGTGGCTTTATAAGTTTAGTTTCAGCTAGTTTTATAAGTTTCCGCGGCTTAGTATGATCAACAACTAACTTTCTATATTAGTCTTAGGCGAATATACAGGAATAAATGGTGGACAGTAACATAAACAAAATAACTCATACTGGACATGGGTTTTCGGTGTTTTTACATTTATAATTTTTACATAATGCGGCTAAAATTGTTTACATAAACTGCATATGAATATTTATCCATTTCTCACCTAGCTGTATTTTTAAATTTATGGAGGCACCCAACCCTCGAATAACTAAGTCCACCCAAGCCAATCGAGCGTGCGTAAGGAGTTGAATAATGATGCACGAAGTTTTACTTAATGAGGTTCTCGAATTTGTTTTGCCAATAATTGATAGTCGCGTTGAAAACGGATAGAAAATTTTAAATTTATTTTAAGAATAATTCATTAAAATCTGATGACTTTATTTAATTTCAGTAATAAGAGGTTATGTAAAGATGTTATTAAAACGCAGTAATCCTAAAAAAAAAAAAAAATATTTTTGATACAAAAATTATTTACAGGAAACATTATCTTACAATGGACAAAATATTCTGTGTATAAAATCTTGTGGTGTCATCAATAGTATCCATGTTATTGGGGATTATTTCCGCGTTTTATGCGTTAACCCGTAAAATGGTTAGAAAGTTCCGCATTACTTGCTCCTAAGTCGTCCATTACTCATAATGAATATAAAAGATAAAGGAAAAATAAACACAACAACGTTACAAATGGCCATACATTACGGGTCGCGAGACTAAATGTCCACGAGAAAGGGGATTACAGTAAGAGAGTGAGACGTTCATCCATCATCGTTCTCTTACAAAGCTTTCCTTGTCGCTGCCACTTTTAGTTAGAACATATTGAGCAGTAATTTAATATTAAACCTAGTAATATCTTCATATAGGTATTTCTTACAGAGAAATAAGTAGAAATACAGTACTGTTCTTAAGTTCTTGTCGGAAATACTCGTATACATTAGAGCATATTATTATAGTTTTTTTTTAATTAAAAATGTCTTCCTTCTTCAAAGATAAATTATTTTAATTATTGTATAGCATAACAAGGTAATGGGAAAGATGGTCTTTTTATAACATAAAGCGATGAGAGAAATAAATAAAGTTTGGTGCGAGTGATGTAATTTGCCCAGAGCTACATGTGTGGCGTTCGTCAATCATTTATATTACTTTTTTATTCAATTTATCGTCAGGATGTGCAGGCCTTTTTATTTGTATTTCATTTACAACGCTCTCCTCACCGAGACCCACATTTTAGATCTCCACTTATTGACGGCAGGAAGACGCACTAGCGCGGTACATATCTAGATTTAACAACAACAAACAATTTTTTGGTATATGAATCATTAAAAGATGCCTGCCTTTCGAGAGGAAGTCCGGGTTATGTGGATTTCCATTCATTAAAACTCGCTTGGTGGTCGCTCCCAATTCATTACTATGAGTATTGGAATCTCAAACGGAACGCACCGGTGACTCTCTGCACTACGCTTAAGCATGGTCCACACGGGTGAGGCGTAGAGTGTGTAACCTTCTCTCGCACCCTCGCGATCTAACTACACAAAGTAGTTCCGTGTTGTTCGTTCTTCTTTATTTTTTTTTATAGATTAGGCGAACGGGCGAGCAGTTCACTTGATGGAAGAGGTCACCGTCGCCCATAGACAGCCTCGACGTATGGTTAGTTACAGTCACATTCCCTCTGAGAAATGATACCTTCAACAAATAAAAAGTTTGTTTTCTCAGGTCTAAATGTGATGTAATTTTATAAACTCCTGTGAATTGTGAACTATAAATTGACTTCTTAGAATAAACCGTATATAAGCCGTAAGGTATTTAGACTCTAAATGAATCTTCACGGAAAATGTATGCATCATCTTAGCATTGTATTCAAAACGACTACCATGGTTCATTCCCTCCCATTGTGTACAATTTAATAAACAACGCAGCTTTCTTGTCGCACCAACACAAATGAGATTATGTTATTACGTTAGATGATCTAATTGAAGAAAATTAAGCTATTTATTCACTTTAGTAATGATTACATAAAGCAGTCCTTCAGTAAACAGTTGATTATAACAAAATGATGATATTGTATATGCCGACTACAGTTAAAATGAATTTGGAAATAGAAAGAATGATTTTTAATTTTTAATTTATTTAAGGACTTTCATCGTTTTCAGATTTGACAGTCACTTTACACCAAAATCATATTTTTTAATTAACATGAAAGCGGGAGAAACGCATTACTATTGCGTTGCTATACATATTAAAACTTTTGCCCGATTAAAAAAGGCTCTGTCATTAATTTTAAACTTTACGTTTTGAAGAAATGAGTTACTGTCGCCATCGTATTTCGCTCATCGTTCTCGAATGTAATACCATTCAAAGTATCGCACTTATGTCGTAATAATGATAATAAAGTAAGATAAACTCAGGTCATAAATTTAAATATTATGTATGTAGTAAATAGAAATTCCCAACAAATCTTTGATAGGTAAGTATTTAAAAAAAATCAGTTATGTAACATTGCTAAGAAACGGTTATAAAATTGCCAGTATTATTAATTTAAAAAAAAAGCTCATCACGCAAAGATCCGTATCAAAAACAACAACGAAATCACGTTGCTTGAATAATTTAATTTTTGTTTTTGTTATTGTAGCGGCAATAGAAGAAATACACGATCTGTGAAAATTTCAGCATTATACCGATTAAGATTTATGAGCCATTAAAATAAAGCCTGTTGATAAACGTACAGACAGATAGACGGAAGGCGGAAGCTTAGTTATAGGGTTCCATTCGTCGCCTTTTGGATACGGAACTCTAAAAAAATAAATTCGTCATAATTGTAAGAACTAGAATCAGCTATCAAGTTTCTTTTCAGAACTAAGATCTTAATGTTTAACGATTTATCGCTTGCTAAGATGAATCGGCGAGCTTTTAGCTGGTAAGCTGGGATTATGAGTCTTTCATATTTCGCTGTCGGGCTCAAACAGCATGGGGTGGTAAATGTACCCGGATCTCTACTTAAGTCTCCTAGGATTAAAAGGTTTCAATGACTGAATGATATTTTTGTTTTTCATAAAATTTATTAGCTTGTGGTTAAATTGAGCTTTCATCATTACACTTATATGTAATATAAATGTTGATATTGTCTTAGTTAAAGTAAAGTAAAAAGTGCGTGTTATTTTTTATTTTGTGTATAACTAATGAGTACTGATTTTTTTATTTGTAGCAATATTGGATAGTGATTAGTTTATATGATTATCTTTTTCTCTTTAAGTAAAACAAATGTTCGTGTGAATGTATGCGTTTTTGTTCGTCCTTTATCTATTTAAAGAGATTGAGAGTGTTAGAAAAGACCGTAATATCGTCGTCTTAAACAAGCGATCTTTATTACTTTTTTTTTTACGTACGGGGAAATGCCTTCACATACCTGCCTTCGCGCGGACAAGGACAGGTTATGTCGGACTTACGCCGACTAAAACCCCCACGGTTCTCCATCTTCCGCCTATGGCGAAGTCCCGGGAATGCTTACGCATACTTCCGCAGATTCGCTAGCGATGCTCAGTCTCACAGAGCTGGCCCCTCTCGGGCCTTTCAAGGCGTCACCCGAAGTCCCCGTTAAGGCGGCCTGAGGCGGTTGTGCGCCGCCCTCCTGCGGCCCCTGCGTCTGCGACGGATAGGCTGCGACGAAGGGTCTTCTTCCCTGGCCCGCTCCGCCGCCTCCTTCTGCGACATGAATTCCTTGCAGAAGGAGACCATCGCTCCCCAGGATGTGTCGCTGCTGATCATGGCTTTCACCACAGTCGGCAACGAGAGATCTGCCCCCACGACCGCGACTAGTTCAGCGCGTTGAGCTGACCATGCTGACCACTCCGCGAGGGTGTGCTGCGAAGTGTCCTCCGGGCTGCCACAGTGGTGGCACTCGGTGGAGGGTTTCCTCCCCACCACGTTGCACAGGTACCTCCCAAAGCACCCGTGCCCTGAGAGAACCTGTGCTAGACGGAACCTCATGGCTCCGTGCCTCCTTTGCACCCAGTCCTTTAAGACCGGGCGGATGGCCGCGATTGTATAACGGCCAGCAACCGGGTTCTCCAACCGTTGCCGCCAACTTCTGAGGAGCCGGCGACGGAGAGCATCTCTCAGACGTTCCGTCTCCTCCGGGCATAGCTCCACGCCTCGCGCGCGCGTCTCTGATCTCCGCCGATAGACCGAGGCCAAGACTTCGGCCTCGAGGTCCCATGGCGGAGTTTCCGCCATTACGCAGGCCGCCTCGTAGGAAACTGTACGATACGCTCTGGCGCACCGCGTTGCCATGACCCGCTGCGGCCTCCGCAGCAGAGTCCTGTTGCGGGCATTGAGGTCGCCCACCCATATGGGTGCGCCATACAGCGCCATAGACCGCACCACGCCCGCAAACAAGCGGCGGCAGAAGCGACCTTTATTACTACTACTACTTATTACTACTAACTTATCCTTATTATTATTATCTATTCATCTTTCCATCCAAATTATTTTCTTGATAGTTTTTATTAATAATTATTGTAATAAATATCTTGGACACTACGCACATGAAGTATAGCATAGACATCTGCTCCCCAGATAGATATCTATGCAACACATGTCGTATAGGTTATCAGAGACCGATCGGCATACATATTTTTATTAAATAAATATAGAAGAACAGTCAGACGCACAACAAACAAATGTTCATCTCGTAAATATTTGTCTTGAGCGGAAATCAAACAAGCAATCCCTGCTATAAAAGGTAGAGTTACTATCATTACACCAACGGGCCACCATTGACTTAATTCTAGACAGGTTCCTTCTACTGTTCATTACATATAAGAAGTTCTAGTAACTTTATTGTATAAGCAGATAATAAAAGAAAACTTAATATACGAATAAGGTACAAAACGTAAAGTAAGTAAAGTTTAAGACTTCCAATTTTCTTTTACTACAGTCGTTTGACGACTTTTAAATACTGATAAGTAATAAAATATGTCTTTATATGCTTATAGAATAAGATCCAATTAATTTTAATACAGTCCCGGGTCCCTAATTATTTGATTAGAGCGTCTGATGGGCGTAGGTACTGTCGTAGTCAGTAAAGAGGATCTTAAGATGTAATGGGTCAGTAGAACACTTGATTAACAAAGTTAGCAAGTTGCTGTGATGTGTCTTTTTATATAGTTAAAATATAGAGAAAAGTATTACATTATTATATTGATGTACGTAATTTGGATAGGACGAGTATTTTGGGCTAGGTTTTGGATTGTGATATTAGCCTTTTTTAAATTTTATTCTAGATTTATTAATGAGTAATAAAAAAAATACTGTTTCATTTTTTTTAACAGCAACTCAATAACAATTGACTTCGATTGCTTCTCATGTTAAGTGACATCAAGGCCGTAGATTGTGAATTGTGTTCACCCAGAATACATCTGGCTCACACATGTATGACTTTCTAATGTATTAACCCTTATCAAAATCATAGCCGAATTAAGAGATTAATTAGTAATAGCTGATTATAGTTCAAGCGTTTTTGTAGTTACAATTATGATATGTTTAATGACTAAATATTAAATCGAAGTGTTCTAGAATTGGATTAATTGAAATACATCCGTACATACTCGTATATTTGTTCACATCGTCGCGAAAAATATTTTTAAAAGATAACTGAAATATGAAAAAGGTTTTAATGAAAATATTAATGCATGTGGTTGTTTATAAGTGGTAATTAAAATCATGTTCGGTCCAATTATTTCGTAGAAAATCGCTTCTGGTAAATTAAACGGATAAAAAATTTCTACAGAATGAAGGAAAAAAAATAATATTCGTGTCTGTCTAAAAACATTTCAATAGGAGAGTATTCTCTACAAATTAAGATATACCTATATATATCGTATTCAAGTATTAATCATACTGAAAAGTACCGTTTTTTTATAGGTTATTGGCAGTTGGCTTCGATTTCACCTGATATTATGTGACAATGATGCGGTTGATGTTCCAGCGTGTTCGCCCAAAATACATCTGGCTCTCACGTGTATGATTGATATTGAGGGTGGTAGCTGTCCTGGCAGGTTTGAAAAAGCCTACCACCATCCAGACTATCCAGATAGTCTACTACATATTACTACTCCTGCGGCCCGGGAATCGAACCAGAGACCTCCGTGTTACAAGGCAAGCGGGTAAACCACTGCGTCACTGAGGCAGTTAAAACACGTAACATCGAAGTCCCTTGTTTGAATCGGGGCCCAATTTTAAGTTTATAAATGAATTCGGTATAAAGATATCATGAACATACATTGACATAATAATTTGGCTTTGAGCCAACTTACCGCTATTACTGTACTTGTGAATTTCGTACGGGTCAATTTCATATTATCATTCTTGACCATTAATGAAATTTTAACATTACGAAAATACGAAATACACAACAAAATTATAACTGTTACTTAACTGCCAAGGAATGTTGCTCTCTGCATAGAGGATAATTTTACTAATGTTGCCCCTCAGCAACGGTTGGACTAACTATACTAACAAATATTTTTATACCATAAACATAGTGACAAATTTTAAAATATGTCAATATACATCTTTTTATTTGTTTTAAAAATCTAAAGCGTTTAAAATATTATTCACATGGCATCAATATGAAGCAACATGTTTGAGCAGGTTAAACATTCCTCCCGGCGAAGCTGCGGAAGTATGCGAAAGCTTCCCCGTGACGGCGCCATAGGCAGAAGATGGAGAACCGTGGGGGTTTTAGTCGGTGCAAGTCCGATATAACCTATCCTTGTCCCTGCGAAGGCATTTCCCCGACGTATAAAAAAAGGTTAAACATTTCTCAGCGAAGACTTAACTAATTTTATTTATCTGTTATGGGCAAATATTTCACCTCGCTAATATGTTAAATGACAATGAGGCCGTAGGTAGTAAAGCATGTTCACCCAGAATACTATCATATATTATTTATTAGGGTACGTAAATGTTTTTAAGTTATAAATCTTTTATTAAATACATGAAACATACTCACTATACATCTGTCGTCAACAACAAGAAACAATCAATCGCTTCGTGTCGGATTTATCGAAACTATACGAGCACAATGTGTTTAGAGTAAAACGAAAATACGGAATCAATCACCGAGTTGCGGCTGGCAGCGACTCACGCTCCAGCGATTTACTAGTGAATTATTAACGTTGCTTTACTATTTTTTCTAGTGAGAAAAGATAAACCGCTCGTAAAATGTAGCCTTTTATATACGTTTACCTATGAACGTGTACGTTTTACTGGTGGTTTAACAACCGTTAGAACCGTCGTTCATCGTGCGACTTTTACACGAGATATCTTTTAAAATTTACGAGCAGGGAGGGCAGTGGGGGTAGGAAATGTTTCGTGCAAATGACGGGAGGAAAGGCTTGAAATTGAGGCCGCGTTTACGGGTGTAGTGTGTAGGGTGTAAGGTGTTCCTCTTACAGATTGACCGACGATGTAAGGGCGGCCGTAAGTTGATGCATGAGAAATACTAAGGATAGCACTTGCTGGATTTATACCTGGTAAGGGATGGCTGATGATGTCTCCGAAAGGCACAATAACATATTGGCATTGCGACGTAACATGAAATGTGTCATGAGCTTAGCAAGTTGCAAGCTTTTAATTTAATATATTGCGTTATTAAACGTGTGTTTAGAATATGCTTATGTCATTACTAAGCTTTACGACAACGTACCGTATATCCCATAATGTAATATTATGAAAAAAATTGATAGTGATAAGTAAATTGACTGATATTATTGTTTGTTTCGAGATATTTTTTACATTTCTATAATAACATAGAGATAACATATATTTAACTCAAACATTCCTTTCATATAAATTTGTTTTTATATTCATACATGAAAATTAATACACACCTAAAGTTTAAACATAAATAAAATATTTGAAATATCAACTCGTATAGAAGTCGGGGACGGAGAAGTGTTCCAGTTAGCTAAATAATTAAAACATAACAAAGCAATATATCGCTAGTGTTTCCGCTGCTTCTAACTTCCGTAGCTTAGTTCCTGCTGTGTGAAATGTACCAACTCGCTACTCGAATGACTCCATATTTTATACGTAATAATTGTTGCCTTTATTTTCATAACTGCCTCATGCCTGCCACTTTGCGTCCGCGGTTCATAATAGTAATATTATTCAATCAATACCTTTCATTCGAGAATATAGGAACAGAAATATACAGCAGTGGTTTACATAGTATCTAACTAAAATGAGAACAGTGGTAAGCGTTCCTACGAATGTGAAGACATGGATGAAGAAAACCATAGCTAGTTATATCACTGTAATTCTTTCAATAATCAAAAACAAAACGTTTCCTAAAAACAATTTATCTTCTCGTTATATTTTAAATGGACCGATCTCACAGAGTTTACTGAATATTGTAACTTTGAATGCACAATCTGTGAAATATTTTTAACGAAACCATTAATAAATCTTAAGTGAAACTGTAAGATACACATTTCATCGTGTCTTCATTTTGATGAATAGCGATGGAAACTGTATACATTAAGAAATGAATAGACACCAATTACGGCTTACCCTTTTAAGTAAAGTAAAAGAAACACTGAGATTTCTTTATTACATTTACATTTTAATACCCAAAAGAAAAATTTAGAACACGAATGAACACCCAAAGACAAGGCTTTTTGTAAATTAAAATTATACTTTCACTGCAAAGCTACCATTGTAACTAATATTTGAACTATTAATTAATACGATAACAAATAAATTAATTAAATTCAGCTTTTATGTAAATGTTGTATGTTCCTAGTCAAAGACGAAAAAAATTAGATAAAAAAAACCGAGTCATTCAAAGACATCTACAGGTTTATTACGACTGCTGCTGCTGGGTTCAAAGATGTTTGCGCTGTTAGTCTTTTTGACAGTTATTAAAGCTTCATCTGATACTAAGTCATGAATCCGACGATTCGTGAGCTATTATAGAATTATTGCGATAAGGTAAGGAGTTTTATACTTTTGAATTTGCAAATATGCTCTATTTTTTAGTTTTTATTTTTTAGTCTATTTTTTAGTCAGTGGTGTGCATTTTTGTAGTTTAACGCATTATTAAAATGAATTGTAATGAACCCTTTTTTATATTTTTGCTTTGTCGTTTGTACGGCAGATTGTCATTGAGAATTGACGTTAGCCTGGCGGTTTCGGGAATATTCTACGGCTATCTAAATTCTACTACTCATGTGGCCATGGATTCGAACCTCGTGTAACGAGTTAAGCGGTAAAACTCTGCGCAGGCAGTTCAAACTTGTTACGGCTTACTCCTAAGAGCTCTATTATTTTGTAGTATCAGTTAATCTTATCATCCTATACAAAATCTGTTATGATTGGCTTTCGTAGGTACATTGATTTGGTCTATAATTGATATGACGTCGTTTCTATTAAAACATTATTTCTTTTTATTTATAGAAAAACCCTGTACGACTGATCCAATTACATTATAATCTAACCTTTTTCTCTGATTAATAAGTAATTTAAATTTAACTTAAATTGATACAAATAAATGTCTCTGAGAAGTGTTATTTAACACGTTCCTTTATGTCTCTTTTAGGGCAAATGCGCATAGTTCACAATTTTTATAGTCACAGAACTAAATTAAACAAAGAAAACTTTTTATTTGACCTCACTGAAGTAAACTAAATAGAACGATTTTGTTCGTTTAACTCTCTCTCCACATGTAAAAAATATAATAAGAACATTTAGGCGGTAGCTAACTCAGTCAACGGATTTGTTAGTTAATAAAATAAACAGCGATAAAAACATAGCGGCGCTATAATAATTTAATTTTTGAATTAAAATGGTGAAATAAAACTTCAAAGAATCATGGTAAATGGGGGAAGAGTTTGCATTTTGCCCGCGGCGAGAATGTAAACAACGGCGTCTGCTTTAAAAAGAGCGTTTTATGCAAAAGACTTGTTAACGTTATGTAGATTTTTGTTCTAAATGAACGGTATTTAAAAAAAAAATTAAGAAAAACTCGAAAAGGAAACTTTAAATCCATGGAACGAAATAAGGTATTAATTATTAAAGATTTCCACCATCAGAAACCGAGCTTGAAATTGTACGTGTTCTCTATTTCCTTTTCCAGAAATCGTTATACAATTTATTAATGTAATTCCCGTATGAGGATTTTATCTTTGCTTCATTGAACTGGTTTTAGAATCATATTCATGCGCTTCCTAAAACCTTCCCCGTTGGGGACTATTTTCATGTATATATTCATGTACTGTTGATATATGGCCTGTGGTATATGAAAATTTGTAATATTGATATCAGTTTGAAATAATGTTAAGTGACAATGTACGAGTAGCGCAGGACCGAACATTGTCGGGGAATCCTATACCAGCAGTGGGCACCTATCGGCTGATGGTGATGATGCCGTAGAAAGTGATGCGTATTCGCTGCGTAAACTGTAGCTTTCATATGTATGACTGTCGGAACAGAGCAATGATGTTATGGAGGCAGCTTAACATTTTGGGGTGCTTGCTAGCCAGGTGGGTTCGAATAAACCATACTGCCATCGAGACACTCCTCATGCGGCCCTGGATTCGAACTCGTGACTTCTGTATTTATCGGGAAGCAGTTAAGTAATATGCAACTAAGTTTTATTTTTTATAATATGGCTCTACTCAATAGCGCTGAGTGATTAAGCGTCTACAGATTGAGAATCGAGATATATTCAGACAATAAAAACAACTCAAGATTTTTACGTATAACAATGGCTATCCTATTTCTTTTTTAAACGAAACGAAAATTTTATATACAGTTGCAATAAACAAAACATTTTAATAAACAGGCCGGAAATCCTTTGAAAGTATTCGATTGTTACGAAACAATGTTCTGTGAAATATCAATTTAAAGTTGTAACAAGGTCGGTGTCGAAGCTGCTCGAGGAGGTATAGAACGAAATTAAAAACTCCGCGCCGCGAACGAGCCGAGCGGCGGCGGGGTGAGAGTTTTTTTTTCTGCTATAAAATTTTGTCTCCTCGTTATTGTAACGAGAGTTCACGAATCGCTTGGTTAGCTTATACATAAAATTTAAGACAATTTTGAATCATTCATCACAACAAAGTAATTCGTTCAAGAAAGCGATTGTGTATTTTTGCTTTACTAACACTAACAACTAAATTTATAGATATATTTTCATGGTTTTCTTTTCAAGTATGTAGTGATTGTGCAGTGTTTTATTATTTTTCCTGTTTTGCAGCAAAATGTATAAAATAATGTTGGTACACACTGTTAAAAAAGTAAAAAGTCAAACGTATATTAGTATACGAAAATATTTATCTAGGATTGATCCATCAAAACGAATAGTCTTGTAAATCTAGTGATAAAACTATTGAGATATTATATTGAAAAAGCGGTGAAAAATATTTAAGATATGTACTTTTCGCGGGCGGGTTCAGAATAAAAAGCCTTCTATAATAAAATTGTTTTATAAATGAACAAGTTCTGCGTTCATGGTCAAACTACTTTTTATATATCGCGCTCCCGGTGTGACACTGTCACTTTTGCAAAATTAAAAAAAAAATAGTAAATTGTCAATAATTGTATCTTTTTTACAATATTACTGGTACATTATATTTTCAATAACAAGCTAAAAGTTGATACTATGGTAGAACCTGATGAATTTATATAAATCAAGTAAGTTTCATTTTTTTTTATAATATTAAATTTTTTAAATGCTACTTAACTACGCTTGAATAATTGCATTTTCGCATTAGAGACAATATGTAGAAACTCTTTGCTAATTAGAATTATTATCACAGGTTATAGCATTGGTACTGTTACTAACGGCGCATTATATTATATATGATAAAAAGAAAACCATCGAGATTGAATTTTAACTGTGCGGAATAACTTATAGATAGTTTTAGGCTATATTTGTAATTATGCATTAATGAGAAATGTATACTAAATTAGTTTGCGTTTATAAATATATTAATAACGAAAAGAAAATATTAATGTTTCATGATTTAATTGAAAAGTTTATGTTTAGCGGAGCGGGTATTAGTTAATATTTTTATTGTCATGTAAATTGTTGTTATATTCTGTAAAAAATGAAATGTCTTAATTATGACGATAAACTTACATAAAAGACATAAAGGATATCTTATGACATAGTTTATTTAGCATACCCTTCATGAAAAAAACATTGTAAATGTTTTATTACATTTTATTTAACACGTAAGGCGAAAATGTCGCCTTTTGTTACCATTTTTATTTTTTCATATGACACTTAAACGATGTTTAATAAAAATATATTGTACGATGTATATTTTTATTTTGTAATTTATACTCACGAAAAGTAATAAAGTTTCCTTTAGAAGACTTTGCCAAGAAATACCCTGTAAATTCAAAATATTTTTTTTCCCTCAGTTAGCTCAAACTATTTTTTATTGGATTTATGTCTCCGTCAGTGAAAATAAATCATTAACTTACTTTTTATCAATCATATATACCAAAAAAAAAATTTTTAAAATATATTCATTATTCATCAAAGCAGACAGTTGTCAGGTAAAATCTTGATAGAATATTTTTTTTTATCAAAAATAGACTAATACTTGATCGCAATTGCACATGATGTTAAATGGAAATGAGTTCGTAGGTAGTGTAGCGGGCTCGCGTAGAATACTGTTTGGACGCCTGCCGGAACACTATACAATGCTGTTATGGGTGTATATGTTAACTGCCTCCGAGGCGCATTGGTTTGCCTTGTAATGCGGAGGTACTGGGTTCGATTCTTGGGCCATAAGAGTAGCGGAGTTTGGACGGTGTTAGCATTTTTCAAACCCTCTTGGTTACCTACAACCCTCAATGTCAATCTGCCGCCATAACAGCATTGCTGTGTTCCGGCAGTCATACACTGCCGGCCAACAGTTTGAGACCACCTTGAAAAAATTACAATATTGAATGAAACTCCAAAGTTAGTGCTCTACAAATTATTTATTTACCTTATTAAATAGGGAACTTGTTATGTAACATAAAATAAT
>DWQX01003290.1:0-18322 GCA_018245475.1 Pharmacophagus antenor
AAAAAAACATTTAATCAAAAATAAAAATCAATCCTTTTCTACCACTCATTTGATCTCTGAAAAATTTTGAAGTTGCGTCTGACAGTATGGATTGTATCAGTCCCGCGTCAATCATATTCAAATTAGTGTTTTTACTCAAAAACGTCTTCTCCATTTTGACCTGTTCTGTACTAGGGGATTTGTTTTCACACCCATGTCTCTTCCAGAAGCGAATACAAGGTACAGCAAGGTAGACAGCAGTTGGGCGCTCGGTATAGTAGCGGGAATATTCGGGACGCTCGTCGCAGTCGCTATTATAGCATTAATAGCGAGAAGAAAGCATCATCGGCCGTTACAATACGAAGGTAATGTACTATTTATTCATAAGGTCAATGACCATGTTGTGATAATTTTTATATGTACCTTTGAATCGATTTTACTTGTCGTTCGTGTTTTGAGCTGCAATTCATGAAACTGGATTAATCTGATTATAGATTAACTTAATAAAAAATTGTAGACTTCTTTGTATCTCGTGGATTCATAATGAATTATATGAACATACCAGATAAAATAATGAATGAAATTTACAAATAAAAGAAATATAAATTTATGAATCGTCTAGTTAAATTCTTATTTACACATTTTTTATCATTTTTCATATAAATTTATTGAGGTTTTTGTTATTAATAAAAAGCTTTCTTATGGTGTCCTTTAATTTTTTGCAATTAAGTTAACGGGGGAACTAACTAAACTATAGTAAATGGTTAATGTAACGAATAATGGAAAAAAAATCAATTAAATGGAATACGCAGCCAATGTTCCGAATCATTGAACTTATCACGTCTCTTTTGATTATTGACAATTTACGCGATATTTGCCACGGGCTCGTGTCACCGACACCGCACAAAGTAAGGGGAACATAATCGGATTCGCCGATCAAAGGACACTTTAGTTTCACGGGGACGGGATAGGAAATATTAAGGAATAAATAAGACGAGAACAATTTATGTTTTCGATGTATTTATTTTACATTGTCGTAGTTATATACTTCGGTGAAATAGGAATGGTCAGCGTTTAATTTTTAAACACAGCGACCGATGCGACACGTAATTTATGATGTAGGGGAACTAGTCAAAATATTATTAATAGTCTTTTTAGTGATTTTTACCCATTTATACTTCCTCGGTGACCTTCCTTAACAAGGTGACCACTCTAATACTAGCCGCTTGTAGGGTCTACTGCAGAACTCTCCCCAACACTCTTGCGGCTTCTACCAAAGTGACTCCAATCTTCGTCAAGCCATCGCCATTATCCCAAGCGTTAATGATATTTATTTATTAATTAATTATTCTATCTTTTATGAACTACTTTGAAAACTTGTGTTACATGAGATTTTAATACTATTTGTTGCAACTAGGGTAACTCGACTCTAAATAGTTACACCAGTTTTAAATAAATGAGTGTACCTATATAATTGTACTTTGGATTTTGTGTGTTACGGCTAGTTTGAACGCTCAGAGTGCAAGATGGGAAAGACGTCTGTGCGGGACTCCTTTTATTTAAATTTTAAATTTGACCGTTACGTAAATGAGAGGTCGATGACCCGGAAGCCTATCATACGAACGTTTTAGAAGCTTTCTTACGGAAACCACGTAAACTATAGACAGTTATAGTTTATGGACTGCGTGACAGTTGGGTGATTCGTAACAACTATTAATTATAAGGTGCCATGCTTTTGAATAAAGACACATGCCTGATGGTAGTGACATCTATAGGGCAAGCACAAAAGAGTTATATACACGTCTATATAGTAAAAGTAATAAAATTTTGTAATTTATCATCATCAATTTTTTAAATCATAGCTGCTGCAGCTGCTGCTGGATTCGGTGAAGTGTTATTGACGACTATTACAGCTTCATCGAAACTGGCCCGCGGATCCGGTGATCCGTGAGCTCTTATTAAATCATAGATTTGAATCTAATGTTTTATAGTAAGCTCTACTCATATGCAGCACCGAGTATTCTACTTCTAATTCTACCATACGGCTCTAAATTGCGCTCGTCACTGTGAGACCTAAGATAGTAAGTCTCATAATTCCACTATTTACATCGTACGTTGTACACTAATATTTTAGTTATTCTATTATCCAGAACTACAGATTTACATAAATTATAGAGACTGCGCTTCTAAATATATGGAATGATATCATCCAACGACACCTACTTAGTAAATTTGGCCATAAATACTGCGAAGTCGACATTTCGATACGAAAAATGCTAGCGTTTGCATCATTAGATACGATCAAAGGAACGACCCTTAATGTGAAAGAGTTCTATAACACGGAAAAATGTTTCCACGTTATTGCTACAGATGCAGCAGCCATTCAGCGTTGAGCGCATACTGCAGTACCATTTCCTAGAGTAATTCCTTATTGTTGGATCCTATTGCTGGAACATATATCTCGTGCGTCGCGTGTTGCAAGCCCGCAGCTAAGAATATAAATGTGCTAAGATGGAATTTTATTGCTTTATTATAAATAGTTGCACATTTAAAAATTACCGTGAGAAACATTCTCATTTCTTGGTCCATTCTTCGACGCATATATATTTTTTTGATTTCTTTCATATAAATCTACGGAAACCTATCATTTAGTTGTTTAATTTTATTAATTGCTTTTTGCGTGCATGAGTATGGGGAAATCGGTCTTAAAATTATCTTGAATAAAAAATTTATTGGATTGGAATAACAAATAATTTCTTTTGATTTTTTTAATGTATCATTGTTGATGATAAGAAACAGTATATCTTAAAGCTAGAAATCATTACACGCGTATCAGAGCTATGTGAAAATTTTCCTACATCAAATTTATCTCGTAGCTTGAAAAAGAGAAATTTCACGGTGACTAATTATGTATCAAATTATCTAATACAATCGACGATCACGTTCAAGAATTCGGTAGAATAGTCGCGTCACCTGTTTGAACGAAGTCCGCGGTAACAAAATGATCCAAATTAATTGCTTCTGAAGCGGTCAATTCAAAATTAACCGACTGAATAGTTACTCGCTCAAAGCTAACAATCGCTTAGTCTACGCCCGTGCAATAATGAAAGTGCCGTAAGGAATTGATGTAAACATTGGTTTTTATTCGTGACTCTCCGTAATTAAGTGTACGTTCATTCCGAGGTTCTTACAATAATAAATTGCACGTTGCAACGTTTGCGGATCATTAACCGCCATGGAAAAGTAGATCTATATATTAAACAAACAAATTAATGATGACGATAGTCTAAAATAATTACACTCCGCGAAAGTATTTAAACTAAAATTTATCATTGTCATCATCATAACCATTTAATTAGCCGAACAGACAAAACGATGCGGATTAACGACCATTCGCCGCAGGAAGCGTGAAAGTTGATAGGTGCTCATAAGATGCAGTGTTTGACAAGGAAGACCTAAAAACTAAATATTTATCGGTAAACACCACACGTTTCGCGAACTACCGACATAAAATAAATCAAATAGTGAATAGTGAATTCTCATGATGAATGAAGACAGATTCACCAACGCGCTCGGAATTTTCTGGCGCTGAGATCTAGCCGACTAACGTTTTCAACTGCATTTGAAATGTGATTTATGTTCAGCATTTGCACTGAAATTGCATATGTTTCGTCATACACACACATACACACTCGCACTCGCACATCGACACTTTTATAAACTTTTGTACAATTCCCAACAAAGCTGTATGAGAAACTTTAATATTTCGATGCTTTTAATTTCAACTTCATAATAATACTAGCTTATTCCCGCCCGCTGGGCATTAAGCAAACTTTTAATTAAATCATGAAATAAATAAAATCAACAAAATTGAATAAAGAATTAAGAAATGCCCGTCTTTTGTTCTTATTGACAATCAAATAAGACCACAGACGTATATTAAAAGTTTAAGACGGACCTTTGAAAAGCAAAATGTCGAAACTATCTACAAATTTCGAAGGTCAATCACGTCTCGATAAGTTCAATAGTTTGGACAAACAAAAATTTCCATTATCTATATACCTAGATAAGATAAAGCATGTGGTTGTATAGCCAAGGGTCGGCCATAAGTTCATATCGTGAGAGACATATTTAACTTTGGTGACCCACTATTCCTACAAATCATTACTATTATTAGTTATATGCTAATCATAGTAATGATAAAAGCATTTTAAGTTAAATAATATAGTGACATTATTCGTAACAGGCTTTTCTTTCGATAAACCGCGTAGATGACTCCCACATAGCCACCTTTTTTCTTCTTTTTCTTCCGATAAGTACTGTGAACATATTATAATGTATTTTTTCTCGGTTATGGGGTAATACTTCACCTTGATTTCACCTTATGTTAAGTGAGAATGAGGTTTTAGATGATGAAGCGTGCTTGCCCAAAACATCTGGCAATCACATGTATGACGGCCGGAATACAAGAAGTAGACATTGTGGTTGATACTTAGCAAGGCGAATTAGTAAAAACCTACTGCCATCCCGACTCCACTTTACTGGGACCTGGGAATCAAACTTGACACCTTCGCGTTACAATAGAAGCGATAAACCATTGCGCTACGAAGGCAGTCATAATGAATTTATGAAAGGCACTCTAAGTATTACAGACCACAAATGCAATATCGAATTCTAATTAATACTTTATTAGCGACATTGTAATGGAAAAGGCATATATAAATAAAAATCTGTTTCCAAGTAAAACTCACATCTACATATTTGCGATGTTACTGGGAGTTACATTATTACAAACATTTTAACTTAATTGCCATTGTATTTTAGTTTTTTATGTGTAATTGTATTTTTGTATTTGCTCAAAGTAATATATTAAATACGTAGTTTACGAACAGCTTTATCTCAAATGTGTCTTCAAATTGAAGTACTTCGTTTTACTAGATTCTGTCACGCAACGCTTGCTGGAGGCCATATTCGCTGACTGCTTTCTATTGTTTTTGTGAATGTCTAAATACTAATAGGTTGGAGAAAAAGTTTCTTCGCATTTTATAAAAAAAAATCCTAAAGATTTTTCATAAAGTTTATTTACATTTGTCTAAATTATGTAGGTGCCATTTTGTTGGATAACTTTTTACCATCTTGTAGGTAGTGACGTGATCCTATTGCTATAAAAATTTTGTGGCTTCTGATTAAAAAACTGTGACAAGTGGTTTTGGCAGTCCTCTCGTGATGTTAACCTGACACTGCTTAAGGAATTCTGCAGAGACCGAGACAGGTGAAAATCTCAAAGTGCAAGATCAGGACCAAGGCCAAACTCTTAATTTTTACTAAGTGGCTAAAGATGTTTGAGGTCTAGCTTTATCATGGTGAAAAACCACACCCTTTCTGTTGATTAATTCAGGCCGCTTTCTCTCAATTTTCAGCTTTAGATCTCTACAGTTGTTCGCAGTACAGTTTAGAATCGATGGTCTTTTCTGGCTGTAACAACTCCCAATCCCTCCTTACACACAGCATCATCTTGTTGCGAGTTAACCCGACTTTCGCCATAGTCTGTGAAGCCTGACCGGCTTTTGACCTCGATCTTTTTCGCACGTTCTTGTCGTACGTGGTCTCTTGTGAGCTCTTGAGGCACCCAAATATTAAGCTTTTTTGTGTAGCGAGCTTTTTTCAAAATTGCCAAAACCGATTTGTGGTCAATTCCTAGTTCTCCAGCTATATCGTATCTACTAATATGCCGATCTTGCTCCACTTTTTCAAAAATGGCATTAACTTCGTCCGTAACAGGGCGACCGGAGCGACGTGCATCTTTGATATCAAAATTTCCGGATATAAAACGCTTAAACCAAATTTCCGCTACCCTCACAGATACAACATTAGGTCCCTAAACATCGCAAAGTTTTTCGCGGTTTGTGTTGCTTTTTTACCTTTTTTGTAGTAAAATTTTAAAAACATATCGAATTTTTTCATTACATCCACTCATTTTAATAATAAGAAAAACAAATGAAAATCACACATTTTCCTAATTTGAATTTTGAATAGTGTTCTTTAAAATTAAAACTTTATAATAATACCAAAACTAGCCAGATACAAATGGTCCAGAGATTTTATTACATGTTCCTACATACTATATGCAAAAAGACTTTTTCCCCAACCTATTATAATGCTTGTAATAACGAAAAATATATCATTAAATAATTATGTATAATACATTAAATAAATTTTAATTGAAATATTTCGCGCCGTAGAAATATTTTCAACATTGTCATAGATACGGAATGTACTAGTAATCGATGAAACAATTTTCGAATGTAACCGCTTAAACGAAATTTTGGAACACCTCTGATATGAATAGAATTTTTTTGGTTGAAATTTCAAAACATTTGAAAATGGAACTAGAAACGAAGTAACAACGTTGAAACGGCTGAATATATTTTTTAAATTTATAATCTAATTATTTTCGATCGTGTCACTTTGTCACAATATTCATTCACGTGGCAAACTGACTCTTTTTGCCTTGTGGCACGTCCTGGGTTCAATTCCGGGGCACGTAAGCGTGGATAGTGGAAGAATTTTTTCTAACGTATCTGATTATCTACCACCCATAATGTCAATCTACCGTCATAACAGCATTGCTGTGTGCTAGCCGTCATACACGTGAGAGCCAGAGTATTGTGGGCAAGCACACTATATCATATACACCCACATTGACACAATGTGTCAACTGGTACCAAGTGTTAGCTTAATGCTAAAAAAAAGCACCTATATTTAACATTTACAAGTCGGTGGATGAATGAGACTATTTTGAAAACTCTAAAAATATATTCTGAATGAACACGTAATTCCCTGCAATATCAGTTGAACGGAAATAATAAATTTTCCTTTTCAGCCCCAATGCAGGCCGTGAAAGCGTATAAAGGACCGATACAGGGCGTGAACCATTCGCCGATGCAGCCAGACGACAAGAATCCAGACGTGGTGCCGCTCGGTAAAGGTAATTTTTCACTTTTCGTATCGAGCTAAACATTCGGTGAATATTTAAAAACTGTTTTACTGATTTACTTCAATCTCTTTTTTTTTTAATTAAGAGCAAATAAAACGGAACTTTTAAGCGAAATACGATAAGTTCAGTATCAATAAAGTATTCATACTGATTCATTAGCTTAAATTTCATTTACCTTCTCAAATGACGATGTGGTGTAACTTATTGAGATATGGAGATTATGCGTCAGCATGATATTAGATAATAATAAAATCGTATAGCTTGCCTGCTTCTAGGTTTGTGGGTCTTACCACCTAAAACCCACCACCAGTACTTAGTCACTCAACACCAGGTGAGATTGTGGTTAAGTACAAACTTATATTACATAAAAAAATAAATTTTTTCCTATATACAAATACATTGCATATTTTAGTTACTTTCATATTGTACAGATGCGTATATATCACAATCTTTTACGTAAATTGCAGTGTGGACTTAAAGATATTTATGCCGGTTATGTTTTTGTCGCTTAACTCAATTTCTGCACATTAATCAAGCCACTACAAAGAAATAAGCATTACTTTTAAGATTTAATTTCGGAAATCCTTTGTTCGGGTAAATTCGGGACTCAATGGAAAGCACATTGCGGCTGTAGAAATTAAAAAAAAAAAACAAAAAAGAAAAAATAGAATGAGAGAGAACGATTAAAATGGACGAAACAATCCCCCCATTCAGATTTCAACTGCACGCGCGGCGCGGAGCGACCACCTGAACCGCCCCCCTACGGGGCAGTCGTGTCGC
The DNA here is from genome assembly GCA_018245475.1 of Pharmacophagus antenor. NCBI lineage: Eukaryota > Metazoa > Arthropoda > Insecta > Lepidoptera > Papilionidae > Pharmacophagus > Pharmacophagus antenor. Next base: position 7,757 of record DWQX01003290.1, read on the forward strand.
CCCCTGTGGGTTCATCTAAGAGTACCCATAGCTTGCACGATCGTTCCAACACACCTCACACCCCTAACACACCAGCGTCCGATATCCAGGTAAATGCCGAATGTCAATGTATTATTTGTTACCAATCGACGATGCCTCTGATGTTGACAAAAATATCATAGCCTTAAATTTATTTCAAACTACCGACAAAAGACAAACGTATGAGGGACATCTTATATATATATGTAGATAATGTTCCTCAACTGCTGGAACAGCTGGTATAATAATGACTGCCGTCACCACTACGACACCACTTCAGTTCTTTGCTGCTCCGCATTGAGCTCAAGTGATGTTTCCTTCTAGATGTGATGATAAGACTTGCCCAATCTTTGAAGGCGTAATGACTAAAATTCGAGACAATTTTCCCATTTTGTTTTTAAATCTCGGCTTATTTTTTGGATGGGATAATGAAGGTAAAATGTTAATGTTTATAAAGATGTTGTATGGTACAGAGTATTGGAACACTGGCGGAAGATCGACGCAGTGTCACGAGCGGAACTCTATCAAGAAGAAGAGAGGTCGTCACAACGAGAACGCCGCTGCTCGCAAGCGCGCGGGAAAGTTGCGTTTAGTTAGATAATATTAGCATAGGTAAATTTATAATAATAGTAATAATTTACATCTTTGCAATAACGTATAATAAACAATACGTTTTTTTTTTAATTTTTAATTTTTACCAATTACTTTTATAAAGTATAACAATAGGTGGTTATTAAAGAAACGAATTTGTTTTTTTTTAATGTTGATATTATTTTTATATATTTTAATGATTGTCTAAAATTTAAATGTAATTAATTTATTGAGGAACTTTTCATTGCAAATTACTATTTCGATGAATTGTTAAAATTTAATTTTACCAAATAAATGGAATAAATCTGCAATTAAAAGAGTTCTGCAATAAAAATAATTGCAATGCTCTATAAGAGACTAGAGGAGGCGACAAACGAGTATGGAAACGTGATTTTCCCTACGTTAACAGCAATGTGTTCCATATTGAGAAAACAAACGGGACAGGCTGTCACCCTAACTGACTTAGTCATAAAATTTTCGATCTGTCTTAAACAACATAATTTTGCCGCTATCACAAACTAGTCTTTTATCTTGAATAGCCAATTAAAAAAAAAGGTGACAGTTAAAATTACTTTGTGGTAATAACGAGTTCTTAGTTGCAATGCTTACACTCATATAAGGTTAATCGCATAAGGTTGTAAGTCTTGCTACATATGTCACTTCACTAAATACAGCGCCTTTCAATTTACAGTAAAATTTGTACCTTAATTCTGGACGTCAAAAATATACACTGCAAATATATATCGCTAGAGGCTAGAGAACGAGTTGACATCAGTAAAAATGTACAAAAGATGCCATAGACGAAGTTGAAGTAATCTCACATTCCCCATGCGAGATTTGTACCCAATAATAATGTTACATATTGCACTGGAGGTTATAGAGAAAGATCATATCAACGACCAGCTGCAAACTTTCTCATTGCCACATTAAGTTACTTTACGGCAACAAATCAAAAGTTCTTTCGGAAATGCCAGGAGTAAAAGCCTGTATACGACACACATGAAATGGTGCATGGACGTAAATAAAGTATTGCATTGCGGCTGCCTCCACGTTGGCTAATTAACGATTTATGAGTTTGGCACAGGTTAATGATTGATTGGGGCACTGAACTGTTTTATTACGTGGAATTAAAAAAAAACTTAAAAACAAATGAAATGGTGATACTTATTTTATAAAATAAAGCGAAATGTTTAGAGTAAACTATAATTTTATTTTTAATTACAGCCTTGGCACAATGGCTAATAGGTCGCTTTATGACACGGTGTTACTTATACTTGTCATTTTTCGATTCAGGTCAGATTTTAATGGTGACACGGTCTTGTTGCTGCTGTTGGGTTCTGTGATGTTTGCGCTTTTAGTATTTTTGACGACTATTATAGCTTCATCAAAACTGGATTCGGTGATCCGTGAGCTTTAATACGGTTTAGTCTAACTCGCCAAGTTATCTGCTACTCTCAACGGTTACCCGCCACCACGACAGTATTGATGTGCTCATAAATATAAAAAAAGTGGTCATAAATATAAGAGAAGGAGTATTCTCCGGGAGCTTGATGCATCTTCTGTGGATCTATTGATTTATCATCATGTGAAATTAAGGTGTTTGCCTAGCCTAGCCTTGTAGGACGAAGTAGTGTAGGGCGCCCTCACACCAGATGAACTAAGGATTTAGTCAGGACAGCGGGAAGCGGTTAGATGAGTGAAGCAGAGGATCGCATATGGTGGAAGGCATTGGGAAAGGTCTATGTCCAGTGGTGGAATGACTCAGGCTGATAATGATGATGAGTGAATGATGTTTGCCTACTGTCAAAACATTAATCACTCGTTTATACCAATAAGTTATTTGGGCACACTGCCTTGAGGCATAAGATAGTGCGAACTTTACGGTGTACAAACTAATTGAATTACCATTAAAATTTACTTAACTACTACAGATTCCTTCGAACTAGAATATAGTTACTTTTGAATACTACTGATAAAGGATCTAATCAATCACTAGTAAGGAATACCTATCACAGGTTTGGAATTATAAAATTATATTTTCTAAGTTTAATTCTTTAATAATATTTTAATGTTGCTTCTATTATGTACCAGATAATTCTTAGTTAAACATCGAATGTAAAATAAAGACTGTCTCAGCCATCAGTTTTCTTTGAAAGCAAATTTAATCTTTGTAAGTATGTAAATAATTAATTGTAATTAAATTTTATTTTCAAAATAAATAAAATATATTTAACACTGTTTGTAATATAATATAAATATTCAATTTAATAATTCGTTAATGTTAGCGTAAATATGACGCTCTATTTATAATTAGATAATTTTTTTGACAAAATTAAATGAACATTTTATTGTCCTCGACATTGATTGGTTCGTTCAAAATTGAATTTCGAAAACTGAACAAGAACGTAATTAAAAAATAGATGTATATATTAAAATGTTTTTTTTTTTTTACTTTTAAATCTTGATACTTGTTCTGTAACATTCATGAAATAATATACCTATATACGAACTAGTTTCAATAGAAATACAGACAATAAAACATGTAATAGGGAATACTATCGAATCGTAAGTGTTAACTTTCCTATTAATTTGTTATTTAATTATCTACGGTTCGACTGCTGAAAAAAAAAATAACGAAATCTGTTTCATAGTCCAGTAAACAGTTCGGGAAATTTGGAAATCTATTTGATTTTTACGAAAATGTTCGAATGATGTAATTAATATTGTACGTTATGTAAAATATAAATAAATTCACTGTGATGCTATAAAAAATTATTACTTGTAATGTTAACTTTACGTAATATCACTAATTATACATTTGTATATACAGATAACGTAAGAACAAATGTTGTCGCCTTTAAGACAGAACTAATGCGAAGTCACTAGAGTACTATTTATAATTCTTAATTATGTTTAATTATTATAAATTACTAACATTTTAAATTAATTAAGTGAAATTTAGTTAGCCACTTTATACATGATATTAATGACCTTTTATTTTTATTCATTTATTTTAAAGATTCTCTAATTTATTTTACTTTGTGTGTATTCCACCGAAACTTTTTCGAAGACTTCTTGACATATCGTATTTAATAAGCAGATACATATGTGTAAAGTTTCTTGATAAAATAAATTTGCTTATTAGTACATGAAATACTTTTTTTAACATTGTCCCCTAACATTGGTAATTTACCACTATCGGCATGCAATTTAATATTCTTTTGTAACTATTGTTTAATATTGCATTCACATTATCACACATTCGTTCATAGATTGCACAATACAATTGTTCAAAGTTACCCGTGATATATCCCGAGGACGCAAGTCCGTACAATCCGTTGAGATTGTATATCATTCGCATTATCTTCGATTAGACAAAGCGGACATTAGCAAGTTTTTTTTTTATTTTATACTATAAGTCAACTATTACTTCCTGTTGAAATAATATCTCTATAATATTACAAAAAAGATACGATTATTACATTATTTAGCTGGTTTCTTAATAATATGTTACAGCCGACAATAAGGATTATTGAGAATTACCGATTTAATTTATGAGTGGTCGTGTAATTGTGTAAATCCGCCAATGTTTCTCAATAAATATCTATGAGATTAATTACGAACATTACATTGTCATAATTTTGATTATTTTTGACTTTACATAAGACTATTATTACGTTATATTAATCTCTTTTCCGTTTGACCGTACTAACCGTAAAGAAATTAGTATATAAACATATGTTTGTATGTTAAAAGCAAGATTAATTACTTAAAAAAGAATGTATACTTCTTCTTCATATAACCTTTAACTATGGCAAATTTTATAAAGATAAATATAAGGTTCCAAATTTTAAATAATATCCTAATGATCAACTAACATTAAAATTTCTCAGAGCGTAAATATCAAATAGGTGCCCCAATATTTCCGGACGCGCGCAAAGAAAATCGACGATGTCCTATTTTCGAAGCGTGACCTATCTACACTTTGATCTTTCGCGACACTAAGATAGGGAGAGTCCGTGGACTGCAAAGATCACTTACCAAGTATAAGAGTGTGGTGCGACTTATCATGCTATGATTACGAAGATCGTAAAATACGTCATCGGTATGATTTATCATCATAAATATATAATAACAAGATAAATAGAAAAAGAAACTTTTACCTTTTAATAAGCAAAATAACATAAATTTTATAGCAGAAATTTACATGAATACCACGCCAAATACGTTCCTAATTTTCGAGAAGGTATTTAGTAGTAAGAATGTTTATTATTTTCTCGATAAAGTTTTTACATTCAAATATGAAACGTAAGGTTGAAAATTGATACTATTTTTTGAAGTTTTTTAATGATCGTATAAAATACATTGATGTATTTTAAGCTCGCTAAAAACAACTCGAAAAACAAAATATTTGTTATTAAAAACAGTGAAAATTGGCAAATTGATTTTTTGTTTTATTGAGTCGTGTATTTCCGTAAATAATAATAATATACTTTGTTGTACACAAAAAAAAACAAAGTTACAACACAATCAAATATAAATGTGCAATGGGCGGTCTTATCGCTATGAAAGCTATCTCTTCCAGACAACCCACTAGAAAAAAATTGAACGATATTAAAACAGACAGAAATAAATCAATAAAGTAATGCTTGTATTCTCTACTCGATAGATAACAAGAAACAATTTAAACTGGCATAATATATTCGCTTGTGAGCTTGGATCAATTTCGAATGTTGTCGAATCAATCGGTTCTGCTCAAATTAGCAAACGATTGGAGTTGTGTAGCGGAAGCTGCGTGGCATACACTGCTTCTGTGTGCATACGTAATTGATACGCCCTACCCCTTCAATTTAAGTCTGCTCGCCCAGAGCTGAAGGTATATTTAATCATCGTTTGAGAGATCGGACGACGTATTGAGCGGGTTCGTTGCAGGAGAGGGTGTTTTTTTTTTTTTTTGTTTCGTAGCATCATACGCTGCTAATAAATCAAGCGTGTGCACGTACAGAATCCGTCGTTACGTTTTTGATTTATTCATAATTCGGATATAGTGTTTTTAGTCTTTCGGATGCGGCGTAATGTTCGTTTATTCGATGCAAAACATTTCCGTTAGTGAATTTTAGTAATATTTTCACTGTGGTCCAATGGGAGACATTGCTGATATTGTACCTAAAGTAATTAACATTTATATTCATTTAAACAGATTTCAGATAGAATGCTTATTAAATCAATGAAAGCTTTTTAGACATTTGTACGTTTTTTCTATCAATTACGGGCTAACAAGGCTGTCAAGTGACAATAAGACTGTTTATGGTGACTTGAGAATGTAATCCAGGATGTACGTGCTACAAGGTTAGAGGCAAATAAATTCTGTACGGACGAAAGTGAATGCACTACATATCGGTAATATGACGAAATGCTATATATATATATTATAAACATTATTTTAAAATATAATCCTCATTAATTCAATAACAGTTTACATGGGAATACAATTCTTTAAAACCACCGCGAGGAATCATTCCACCAGTTTGTATGTTATAGGTTGCAATCTCAACTATCACTGTCTATAAATTTATACCGTAACAGGTATCGAAGCAATCGCTAATTGAATCTGGAGCGCATAATGCCAGATAAAGATGTTTTATACGAAAGCGGTGCTTGTTTTTGCTCCAATGGAAATAAAATGAACTCCCGCGAGATTCATTTGAGTAATTGATACGTACGCCCAGTCGATTTAAACGACCAGCCATTACGGGGCCGTTTGCCCTGCACTCGTACATCGAAAGGAAATAGTTGCCAGTCGTTGGACCGCCGCTGTGAGGGATTATTAAAGAGGTAGCATGGAAAAAATAAAATAAAATTCAAGCTGATCTTTTATGCGGTACAATGATACTCGACTTTCGATTGCTTGTTTAGAATTGTTGTTTTGGTATTGAATCACTGAAATATGTTTATAGAGAAAGTGGCGAATTAAAATTTATTGTTATGTATCAATTTAAACGTTATTTTGCGGAAATCTACGACTCTATGAAATAAAAATTAATTTACTAATTTCCATCTACATCAGTGTTTTACAAGGTAGGGCAATTCTGTCATTTAGAGGGGGTAATCAGCAAATTTAAACAAATAGATAATATAATTCATTGTATTTTTTGTTTTTATTTGTTTTTGTTGACATGGGATAAAAATTGCAAGAGGGTAGGGAGACATAGAAAAATTTTTTACTCAAAAGTGAGACATGAGACCAAATAGGAAACATTGATCTAGCCTAATCGTTCGACATATGGCTGTCGAACCCGTAGCATCTCCTGAGGATTCCACGTGTAGTGGCGAAAGGCATCGAGATTATATTTTACTTGTAGTATTTACGATTAAGCAAGAAACGAAAATTGGCAAATTAATTTTTGTTTTATTGTTATTGACTTAAAGCTTAAATTTGCTATGTTAATGCTATGTTGTGTATATTTGGGGTTATCTCTGAACTTGAGATCATAATTGGTACTAGAAATACTTTCTATTATTACAAGCATTTTCAACACTAGCATACATCAGATGTGCGCGTATAAATTTTTCACATGTGCTGCATGTCCTTTAGGTAAGTAACGAGTCCACTTTATAACGAATTATTTGAGGACACCCAAAATCACTCTTTAAGGTAGACTATTCCAAGAGTTTACAGCTCAATTAGCTGTATAGTGTTGGTAGATGCTATTTGCGATCAATGTTCACATTAATTAGAATTTGTGATGTTTTTCTGTTCTTTCTGTAGTTGACAACATTGATTAAAAAACTATTAAGATCCCCACATTTTCTAGTCTTACTATAGTCTACCGACTTCAATTTAGTATCAATATCTTTGCTTTCACCACGATGTTCAGTTAATACACGTTTACGTTTTCTTTTATACGAGATAATGTTTGTTATATTTCTACTATAGCGAAAAAATATTTCGTTATGCTACAATTTTATCTTTAAACTTTTACTCATTTTTGCATTTACCAACGTGTCTGTCCTTACGGGTTAAGCCAGTGAGTCCTCTTATTTGTTGCAGCCATTTTTTTTTGTTATATGCAATGTGGGTTTTATAAAGAAAATAAGATTTTAAGGTCTCCACTATTCCAAGAGTTTTATTTATGCTTCAAGAAATACAGCGAAAATAAAGTCAAGGGTTTCGCCTACTATCGTCCTTGACTGTTTTATTATGTACTGGTTATATAGGGAATATGGACATCCCCGTTTATTCTAAGCAAAGCGAAAGAGAGAATTAATAGATAACCGAAGTGATAAACAAAACAAAAATACTTATAAACAAACATCTATGTTAAATTTACAATAAAATATAAAAATCGAAAAAAAAAATATTTTTCTTTAACAAGTTAGGAATAAAATTGCGAGTAAATAGATATTTAAGCTAACACATGTTTGGTACTCTTAAATGTATGGATGGCTTGTAATAAGGAAGGCGAATTGTGCGCAGTTTTTATAATTACGTGTTAAAAAAAAAACATCCTGCATTGAGTCGTCGAGGAGGTAATAACTGTCGGCCACAAATCCATTGAATTCTCCAATGGAAGTGCCATTCCAAGCTTTTTCGTATTGTTCATAGCAGACAAAAGGCCCCCTCCTCTTGTTTTTGTTAACCATAAAGCATTGTACCCCACAGTCTCTGTATCGACAGTCGGGTCCGGTAACAAACGCAACGACAACAACATTGTTTCAAGATTTGAAAGAGCTCGACTGCAGTCTAAAATGGGTTTATGCTTTATGAAAAAAAAAAAAACAATATTTACAACTGCACTAAAGATATAAACCAGCTATGTAACGAAGTTAGGTAAAACTAACTAACTGAGCGGCAAATTCTTAATTGCGTATTAACGTAAATTAGTCGCATAGCCGCGGTGAGACCGGCATGATATGGGATATAAACTTAAGTCGATTATACGCCGCGGTGCATTCTAAATATCTCATTGTTTAGGGCTACAGAAATAGAATATAAATAATATTTACTAATTTTATATAATTGTTAAAATAAAAAAAAAACATTGTACCGTTTTTAATTTTAACCAATGCTCTTAACCATTCGCTGCTCTTTTTACATTTCTATAAAGTATTAATATACATAAAATGCAATAGAGACATCTTTATGTATTAATGTAAACATAGTAATGTAAAGAAAAAATTAACATAACATTACTTCTGACATTTGAGTGCTTCCGTGGTGCAGTAATTTACTGCTAACCTTGTAACGCGAAGATCGCGGCTTCGATCCCGAGTCAAAAACGTAATGGAGGTTTGGCTAACTGCCACCCTTAATATCAATCAGCCGCCATAGCAGGGTCGCTGTATTCCTGCAGTCGTGTGAGGACCGTATCCTTAGCGAACACACCTCGCCATCCACGGCCTCATTGTCATTAAACGTCAGGTGAAATCGTGGTCAAGAAAATAAAACTTTAATATTCCTAAATTTAGTTTTGAAAATGCATCAAACTGTATAAAATGAATAATCACCGTCGACGCCATTGTAATAGATTGACGAAACGTTCGATTTGTATCATTGAAAGGGTCTCTTGTTATCTTAATTTTACGACAGCGTGTTCAATATTCTATTTCCTAAAAATTCATAAAGTGTCAACGTTTTGTTTCTCGGTTACTCTTTCTATTCATAAAGCGACAAAGTTCCAACATTGATGACGTTTTCCTCTGTTTCCCGTGCAATGAAATCTTGTCATCGTTAAAGGAACAATCACTTAAAGAATGGTCAATTAATAAGAAGTCGACAATAGGCTAACACTTGATCTGACTTTAACAAGATGCCACGTGATGTTATGTGATTGTTAAGTCTTACATGGTGAAGCGTGCTAGCCTATAATATTCTGCCTGCCACATGTATGACTGTTGGAACATAGCAACAGTGTCAGGGTGACAGATTGGTATTGAAAGTGGCAGCTAGCCAGGTGGTTTCAGAAAGCTCTACCGCCACTACTTTCGTAGCCCCGTATCGAATGAGACACCATTGCGTTAAAAGCAAGCGGGTTAGTCACTGCGCCTCGGAAGGAGTTAAAACGTAATATAAAGCATAAAAAAAACCCATGATTTTGCGTCCTCTAAGCTCTTTCTCAGTCACAAGAACGATTCAGTACAAAGAACAAGTATACTATGGCAGTCAGTGGCTGTGATGGGTGATAAAAATAATCGACTTGTGTATTTACAACTTTATTTTATCATTTACAAATATATATACAACTAAATATAAAATCAGAATATTAAAAATTTTCATCAAAACAAAACCCTATAACTTTTCCTCTTGACAACTTATATTTATTCAAAAATCTCCCTGGCAATCAGGCCGACGCATATATATACACAAAAGAAGTTGCAGTTCGGCCACAATACAATAAAAATATAGTTCTCCCGATCTACACAGTGCTGTTTCTATTTTGATTTATTTTATATTTTTTCTTGTCGTGTGTAATTATTGAATGCTGTTGGTTTTTGTCGTTTTTATTCATTTTATATTATACTGTGTTGAATAAAAATCTATTATTATTATTACTATCGTACCAAATCGAAAACATGATCTCATACTTCATCCTGTTTTATATATATATAAAGAGCGTCTGCAGGTTTTTATTCATTTTAGCCAAAGGAAGAAATACGTATGAGTCAAAACCAAATGTTAGTATTTTCCGATACAGTCCCGAAAAGTCGTACCGTAGAGGACCCTCCAGATTCTTGCAGCTCAATGGCTCTTAAAACCAACGCGGGTGCGACAAGAAAATGTGGAGCAAATTTCTGGTATTAAAATATTGAAATGTCGTGTATGGCTTGATTTATGCGTTATACGCGTTCCGAAATGGACAATTTAGTTTCATATTTCATTCTTATTCGGTGTGTGAAACAATAAAATGAAATTGGGCGCTTGTTGCATCGAATGCTCTAGTTCAACGCTAGATTTAC
>DWQX01003291.1:0-18316 GCA_018245475.1 Pharmacophagus antenor
TTAATTCATATTAGTTGATGTTCACAAGTTGTTGTTGAGAGTCGAGAGCTCTTGCAGTCGTTGTTTAAGAGGCCTCTAAGCTAAATAAAATTACAAATCACAATACACAACGCCCCCATTTTCTTTCTGGGTCTCTTACCCTTGAGACCTGCAGCGCCCACAAGGGGGAGTTATCGCCCACTTTGGGAAAGACTGTTCTAAAGTGTAAATTTTTTAAAAGATCTTTATTTGCCCCTTTTCACGGAAAATAATTACAATTGATTCATTTAATAATAATACTAAAGCGTTTTGTTTTATCTACACGTCAAGTATACTCGACATTATGTAAAAAATGTTCATTTCGCTCTGACGAGGATACTCGACATAACCAGTTAAAGGGTTAATTTGCTTAGCTTTTTGTATTGCGGTTCTAAAAATAAATATATTTAATCCTTATATAACATTTTTTAAAACTATTTGTATTTACTTATAAATTTGTAAAAACAAAAATTACTTTTCTATTACTAATATTCCAAATATATTGATATTATGTAAATAAAATTATATAAACTATCATTTTACAATACCAAATACTATTAAACAAGAATCACAAATCGGTATGTATTTATATTGGAGATTTTTGTTATGTAACGGGACAGTTTGATCCTTCACCAAATGCTAGTATTTTGTAACTACTTAAGTGATTTTAGGTGTATATCTATATTTATGTTGTACTGCTAAAAACCTTCTGTTTGGCGAATCCACATATAAAATTATCCATTAACGCACGCACATTGCCAATGTAACATTTGTAAAAAAAATATTTTACATCTATATATATTTAGTTATATGTATAGGTACACATTTTTTATGTGCATGTGCACAACATAAGTTTTGATTGTATTTCAATATTTATCGGATCGTGATGATTGAAAAAAATATAATCAAATTATAACATGACCGAAACCGTAATTTGATAGAATTCAGGCATATATGCAACTTTTGTAATGGCACACGGGCCGTGCCCCACCTCGATTAACACATACAGTCGAAATCTGACGTTATGTTACACGTGCGCGCCATATTAAACAACTTACTTGGCCCCGCAAATTAATTCTTACAATGAATGTAGGGCGGCACAGCAACAAAACTGGCGCAAAGAGAACAACCCCTCCTTCCGCGGTATCCAGCCCCAGCAGCCGCAAGTCTACCCTAACGAGTGGACCAACAGAAATTTAAAGGTACTTCACGGTGTTTGTGCAATAAAAATACAAACCACTTATCTACCCACTGCTGAGATTCCGGCCCATTTCTCATGAAAAGAACGTCAAAGTGATAATCCATCTGATTATCAAGCTGATCAAGTATGGGTTGGTGGATGTCTATCAAAAGTAGTTATTCTTGAAATATGTTGGTTTCCTAACAAAGTTTTCCTTCCCATAATTAAGCTTAGGAAACGATCCTTGGCATGTAAGAGTCATATAGTGTGAAGTTTTACTTCACCAGCAGCAAGGCTCATCATCATATGATCAGTGGTACTCGAGTGGGTACTCAATAACTAAACAATGTTTTGGACAAGAAAAAAACTTTGTTAGGATATCTCAATAAAATTGCCATTAAAATTTGATTATTATTATTAATCCATAGTTATTTCTATTTCAGAACCAGCCACTGTACCCCACGTACCCGTCTATGGTGCCGTCGTTCCAGGTCCCGGGCGCAGCGCAGGTGCCGTTCCCACAGTTCCTCACAAACGCACAAGCTCAAGCCCAAGCCAAATCCCATTTCCACACGTACGCTCAGCCCCACGGCTTCACGCAGCCCAATGTCCCTCACCACCCGCCCGCCGTTAACATCCAGAACACTGTACTCGGCCCGACATGGATCAAAGGAGGGGTATGTTATGCAATTTCTTTCAATTAACCAAGCGTCGCTCATTTGCTTTTAAATGCTATATAGAAAGTTTCACAGCACTGCGCATGTGCACCTTGAGACTTACAGTATTTATATGGTCCACATCGTGTGTCATGGCAACTGTAATATGTAAAATCTAGATCAATGAATTACAATGACATAAGATCATAAAGATAACTGAAAAACTCGAAAACCACAAACATTTAATTTAAGGAACACTTAATTGTCTATAATGCAATTTTTTTTATATAGTTTTCAAGATTAGCAAGTACCTACGTAGCTCTATCTCATTGATCTTTTATATTAGGCTGATATTTTTTTTATTCGCAATTTCCATAAGGGTCTTTAAAATTAACTTTAACAAAATAAAGAGATAAAGAAAGTTTGGATAGGCTCTGAATTTTTAGTGATTTAATAATTAGCGATAGATACAGTCTATGCTGTGAATCTGTCACCATAACAGCTTTATGTTGTCCCTACAACCATATTATAAGAGACATCATATTTTCATTTAGTATCATATCAAATTGGGTTCAGAAAGTAGCTCATTGGCGATAAAAAATATTCCTTTTATATTATTTTTTATTCATTATTGCTTTTTTATTTTCTAGACCCTCTGCACTGTACCATATCCAAGCAAACCGCCGCAAAAAAATAGCAACGTCGCCCCTTCTACGGATAAAGTGAACAATCCTTTCGTGCCACTTCAAGTACAGACCAGTCAAAGGTAAAATCAAAATAGAATCTCAAAATAAAAAGTAAAATAATAAAAAAAATAATTTTAGACATAATACAAAAAAAGCTTACGCTTTTCAAACAGAATAACTGAGTTTTATTAATTGAGGTTGGAAACACTAAATTGACTATAATTTCAATTAAAAAAAAAAACTTTCTTCTGTTTAGTTATTTGACAGTTACAAGTTGTCTTGCCTCTGTCAGACACACAGATACAGATTTTCAAATTGTTAATGCACAAATAATTTATTGGAAGGTATGAAAGTGGATAGATATCATGAGCGTGCCTGCAGGGTAAGCCCGAGTAATTATATGCGCATCTACATTAAAATATTAATCCATAATAAGATTTTTCTTATTTCTTTCTTTATGGTCGAGTTTAGATGTTCTGGCTACTGTGCAATATTAATTTTAGTAGACTTTATTGCTTAAATAGGTTATGCCGGGCTTTCTGCATTGTATGGCAGTACTGCCACTGACAGATGTAAAGGTAGAGAAAAACCGAATTCGTGGATTGATTATGAGGTGAATGATTGTAAAGGGTGTAACTACAGACAGAGAAGGAATGATAGTACTACAAGCGGTATCAGGACGGAAAAAAGAAGTGTTTTCATAGTATTTAAAAAGTTCATAGTTGTCCATATTTATAATTTTAGCAACAATTAACTTTTTACAAAAGCAATATAAAAGCTAAATAAATTAATATCAGTGTTCACAAACACCAGTACAAATACTCAAAAAGCGTAGTCCGTATGCAAATTCGTGTCGCGCCAAAATCAATAATGTCGAAAACATCCTGACCATCATTACATAGACGAATGTGAAAATGTTGCCAGTGTATTTTTTTTGTATCTATCAATATATAATGTTTTCACAGACGAGTGCAAAATAACAGTGTACCATCAAGTATAAGGAAAGATCAAGACGAACTACACAAATCTGCGATGCCGCAACCCCAGCCGCGCAATGATCCAGTTAGTATACACCTTTTTTACTCTATAAATAGTTGTTTTTAATTTAATTATAATGTTCTTAGTTCTATAAATTATAAAGTGGGTTACATTCTATAGATCTGACTAAGCTATAAAGAATTATTATGCGGCAGATAACGAACTCGTAAAAATGCTCAAAAGATCGCTGAAAAAACATTTTCACACCAGAGCTATAATAAATAGAAATCAGAAAAAATCACTAAAAGGAAACAAAAGTAGGTTTGAGTGAAGTTGAACACAACCCGTTATAATGAGAAATCGTTAATATTACTTTGTCTACATTATTATTATTTATGGTACCATAATTATTGTTATAAAATTTCGTGGTCAGTATCACTGATCACGAGTTTTTTTTCATAATTTTCTTTTATTTTATTGGACGAAACCTAATATTTTTTTAATAAAATTCGTCTGTCCCTATTTTTTCAAAATTTATCGCCTATCTGCTGATAAGTCTTATAATCGATCTAGCAGTTTTGGAGAAAGTGGTTCAGTTAAAACCCATTATTTTGACATCAAACGAACGTGACCATTTTTAACACATTAAAAAAGAACTCTTTTGCTGATAATAATATATATTTCCGTTGTCTCAAAAAAAGCTGTATGACTTTTAATCACATTATCTATAAGCGTTAACTTCGTTGTCTTTCAGATACCACAGCAGCCTCCAAACTCCAGAAACAGACCGCAGAGACAAAAGAAACCCAGGATTGCTGCCAATCTACCATTCCAGATGGAGTAATATGTGAACTTTAAAAATAAATCATTTTATGTTATATTTCAGATGAGTGTACAATGTGATGTTTGACCACTGGGGTCAAAATTAAAATAAAAGTAAAAAGTGTAGTGGATAAAATCAATCGATAATATTTATTATCGCGAATAAAAATATACGTTGGTGAATATGTAACTATTATGTACATATTGTAAATAATTAGTATGTGAGCACTAATGTTTGTGTGATCGCATTTGGCCAGTTCGAGACCGGTTGCACATCGTGAGTACAGTAATAATGACGAGTGATCATCAATCGTTCTCGAATTCTTTAAGGATTTGTTTCAAAATACAAAGTTCCTTATTATTTTTAGGATCGTCAGTACTTCGTAATACCATAACTTAGTGAAACATATTAATTTTGTATTTTATTATTAACAAACAGAAATCAAATATAGCAAATGCAGTTGCAAATGTCGACAAAGTATTTTGCGTTGTTTATGTAAGATTAAAAAAACAACATTTTTCGCGAATTGTTGGTTATTAATTATTGGTCACACCTCATCTCTATCAAGTGCTTTCTAATTATCTACAAAAACGCCTCTCGTGTCTTTATTTCTAGTATTTACTACTATATTCAATAGTAAAAACTACATATCGAAATCGCAGTTGTCTGGACATTTAACCCTTATACTCTACAAATAATCTCCATTTGTAACGAAAAATAGATGTAATATGTGTTTTAGGTTTTATAAATAGTTCTTAATTATGCATTTATATATCATTAAGTACCCAGCAACATCAATTGTTCATTTAATTCATTATGTATTTATTATAATATCCAATCTGTTGATAGTGTTTTTGACGCAACTGTCGTACAAAAAGTAAATAACAATTTAAACATTGAACAAATTTATTTAATATTTGCCTAAAATAATATAAATTTCTTAAATAATTGTTAATCATTGTGATTACAAACTGTATGTAAATCAATAAATATTTTATTCTTTGTGTATTACTAGTGTCTGTGTAACTAAACGTTTGTTCTTACATAAGTGTCATTGTCAATTTACATTGAAAAAAAAAAAATTAAGTCAGATCAATCAAAAAGCAAACATACACTTTACCTTGACCAGATCCTAATGTTGTATTTTGCATAATTTCTAACCATTAATTACATAATATCTTGGAGTACAAATAGTGTTTGTCTAACGTCTAGTTTGATTTATTTCTAAGAGTGTATGTAATGAGAGAACTACTTTAAGAAATAAGTATTTAAAAAAAACTTATTACATTTTTTTGACGTGAATCTATTTTTTTAATAATAAAGTGGTATTACAAATTCTAAGATATGGGTTTAAATGATTACCTATTTTATAATAATGTACAAATACGAAGGTGTTCATCAAGTAGTGAGAATGATTATATACACTTCTTGGTAAGAAGTATATATGTCATTCTCACTACAATAATATAAATACTGCCATGCATAGCTCAGATTTCTATAATACTAATAAAGCAAAAAGTTTTCGATTCTCTTTTGTTTTTTTTTCTGAATGTAGTCACTTCTTTGCTTCGTATCGGAACGTGTTTGCGAAAATGGTGAAAATTGAGGTTAGCGCGGTGATTGTGTACCTGTGGATGAAATATTTCGGTATGGAGCAGATAAATTAAGAGTTGCGGGAAACAGGTGTTAATGCTCCTCCATATTCTAAAATGTTACGTTGGTGTACTGAGTTTAAGCGAGGAAGAACTGCCACCAATGACTACCCACGCTGGGGCGCTCTACGATAGCAATAACAGAACAAACGATTAAAAAATGTTTAAAATGTAATTTTATCCGATCGTCGTGTAACAATGGTCTTATAGCTGTTGGAGTAAAAATTTCGATAGAGGGTATAATATTGTTTACGACTATTTGGGCATGAAGTGACAATTCGCTGGGAACCTTGAATGCTTACACGACACGCAAAAACAAACCAGACTGAGAATTTCACAAAGCTGTTTAAATGTGTTACAACAAGTCTTGATCCCTTTTTTGTTCGATCATGATCATAACTTTGATATGAAAAAAATGATCAATAAATGTTGCTATATTGAAATAAACGGACAATTCATTTACAAGCAGAAATAAAAGAATATTTAATTTCCTGATTTTTTATTTTATTTCTTTGTATAAATTCTACAGAAGAATCCGTTTTTTTTTTAAGTAGTAATATATATTTACTCTGTAATCGAATATTGGTTGATAACTATAACAAAGCCTGAAGGAAAATAAAAATTAAATGTTTTTCTTTTGGTTTGCTGTTTAACACGCTGAGGCCAGTGAAAGTATGAAGGCATATACATTAATGACCCACCGGTGGGTCATGCTGGCCTGGTCATTTGAAATATACCATAAAGAATATTCCGATATCTAAAATCTAAGAAGATGAGGATATGTATATTAGTTTCCTGTACAATTATATCGTAGTACACGTTTTGGAAGCTTATAATATTTGAATCTATTTTATACGTGTTTTTTCTTATTGTTCGTCTGTTTTTTTGGGTACAGGCTAAAATTCTTAGACCATAATGTCTCGTCTTAGCTATTTTAAGTAAGTACTTGGTTAAATAACATAGCGTAAATACGCGTTTATGAACATCTGACAGTGACACATTAGGTTTGACAGAAGTAAGTGTAATCGATTTGCTTGGCGCCTTAAGTGCTAATATTTTTGTTAATGAATAAGATAACAGTAGATTATTTTTGATTTTCTTAGTAATTATTGATAGAATTTTGAATACATGTTTAAATTTTCAAAGACAACTCAAACAATAGTATAATGAACGAGGATAATTTAACGGATTTAAATATGTTTGATGTAGTTGGCGATACCGATCAATATTTAAATAGTGAAAACCACACCACAAAAGCTTTTGATTCTGGAAATACAAATTTAGAAAATTCAGAAGAGTTGAATTGTGAGGACCCAGCTGTAGCAGAGAAAAAGACTCCTAATCATAAGACAGAACTTCGGGCAACTAAGCTACCTAAGGCGAGAATTAAAAGTATAATGAAGATGGATCCTGATGTTACTATCGTGTCTGCTGATGCTGTTTTTTTGGTTACAAAGGCAACAGTGAGTATTTCTATTTAAACTAGCACTGTCGTTACCCTTTTTTTTTTGTAACTATATAAACTTTCTACACGGAAAATGCAAAACTAGTAGTTGTGTGAGAAGAATAATTATTGCATTGACTTGTTGTTGTTGTTGAACATAAATTAATTACAATACACCTAGTAGCTTTTACTCTAATAACTAAATCTAATATAAATATAATATTAGAACAGAACCTTCAAGGATAATCTTTGGGTAGTTCATTGATAAAAATTAAATCAAAAGTAATTACATATTGAATACAGTTAATTAACTATAGTGGAAAATTAGATGATCAATGGTTATATTTTAATTTAGTATTTAATTCAATAGTTGCCTTTAAATTACTCAAAAAAAAATCTTATCTGTATTATAAGTAATCATCACATGAAAAGGTTTCATTTTAAAATAAAATGGAAGGAGAAAAGTAATGGGTCATGTATTAAAATCACTGACTAGCATGACAGTTAGACCAAGTATCAGTTTGTACTAGTAATTGGTGTCATTTTTAATTTGAATATTTCACAACAGTTAAACATTTTTAAAAGTTAAGTGAAAGTAAAAATAATATTAAGCTTACCTTGCAAACATTCCATATAAATCAATATTTATACTTATTGATTTTTAGTTTACTTTTTTATTGCTTATGAGCTAACACTTGACATTGATTTTACCTGATGTTGAGTGACAATGAGGCTGGTGATGGTGAAGAGTGTTCACCCAGAATATTTCTTGCTCTCACATGTATGGCTGTGGGTATACAGCAATATTAATATGCCCGCAGATTGACATTGAGGGTGGTAGTTAGGTAAGTGGGTTTAAAAAGTCCTACCATCATCCACTATTCCTGTGCCCTGGGAATCAAACCCGGAACCTCTGTGTTACAGGCAAGCAGGTAATCAAGTCGAGCCAAGTTGGCACTTTTATTTATTCATATAAGTATTCAATATCATAATGACACAAAATCAGAGGTTCTATCAACATAAGTATTCTTTTATCAGCATCAGGCCTCAATTTAACCTATTCCATATTAAGTGACAATGATGCCATAGATGGTGTAATATGTTCATAGAATATATCTGACTCATATGTATAATTGCTGAAACAGCAATACTATTAATACAAGTTCAAAAAACCCTTACCACTGTCCAAATTCCATTATTCACATTGTCTGGAATGGAATCCAGGATCTCTTTCTAGACAAGCTGTAAACTACTGTACCATAGAGACAGTTATTAGCACTAATTATACTTATAACAAGCAAATAAATGTCATTACTGTCTAGTAACGGTTACCACTATAAATAAACAAAGTTATTAAAGAATTACAGAAGTTAATACTTTTGCAGGAATTATTTTTGGAGACAATGGCTAAAGAAACATTCATCTACACTGCAGCAAATAAACGGAAAACAATAGCCAAAAAAGACTTAGATCTTGTCATTAACAAAGTGGATAGCTTATGTTTCCTAGAGGGTGCAATGGACTTTTGAACGAGGGAAACTATAATAGCTATATGTTAAGGACTGTAAATAAAAATAATAATTACATAATATGTTTATGATTGTAAATAAAAATAATTATTGCATATGTTTCTTTATTAAAAAAATTATAATAAAGATTTTTCTGTTCTTTATTTTTATATAAATAATTTTCTCATTGTTAATAAGTATTTAACAACAATTTTCTAAAGTTTCTAAAACAACAGCACAATGACCTGATATAGGCAGGTAACTCTTTGTCAGGGGCATCCTGTAAAAAATGCAAGCAGAAATTAATATTTAAATAAATTTAACATTGCTAAAACATTACATATAATATGTGTTGTTTGGCAAAATAGATATTTTATAAATCCTATCCTTATACTTGTTAACTAAATTTTTTTATAGGTATGGGGTTAAACTTGCATCTCCATTTCTCCTGATCTTATGTCATAATGAAGCATATGTATACTTCTGGCTTCCATATATCTATCAGAAGTCAGTGATGCTGTAATGGCGGCACACATTGTATATACGCAAATATTGATGTAAATTAATATAAATTTAGGATGCATACCCTTTTTTAAGTAGACAGTCGACGCCGGAAGCGACGACCGCCATTTTACGTGGCAGTAGCCTCAGTGAGGACAAATTGACAACCACGTCATTGTGGGATAGATTCATGATACCCAATATCCCTGGCGACCCTGGCAGGAGCCTGTTACAATTGAGGACATAAGAGGTTATAGTAACTAAATGATTCTTAAACGAACAACATATAATAATCTTAAATGTTGATGTTAAATGTTATTTCGACTAATCACTAATCCAAATTCAAGATATATTTTATTCAATTAGGCCTTCACCGGCGCATTTCAATGTTCATAATGATTCTATTTTGATTACAACAATGTCTAGAAAAGAAATTTACACTAATGTCCCATACCTGGTAACGACCAAGATTGATTCGGATATCGCTTTTGTTTCCAAATCTCCAAAGCGAGCAGCCGGTTTCTTTCTAATGGCAGCTAGATCTTTGTAAAACTAAAAATTAAAACATTAATATGAGTTCTTGGAAATGTATGCTATTACGTTTTAAGACGTTACAAATTTTTTTTTACTCAAATAATTGTTTTTTTCAATAAATAATAAATATTATATTGGAATTTAAAAAAAAACCTTGTTCGTAAGTGCTATGAAGTTGCAGATATTATTTGTTAAACTTATTAACGGCTTTTCAATCGAGTCTAGTTGAGTTTTCGCAATTTTACCTTGTAGTAATTAATATATACGCTCGTAACATTTTAAGAATAATTAGGATGTTTATGGAAACACGTTGCGTTTGTAATGCCAGAAGCATCAAGAACGAGATGCAGACGTCGGATAAATGTTAGATTATGATAATAGTCGGATAGATGTTAAGATCTTGGCTTATCTTGGATGAGGTGGATTCAAGAACAACAACAGAAGCATATTAAACGCATTAATTCAAATGAAGTATAAGCGTTGTAGTGTTGAGAACTTACCGTGTAGTGGCTCCTGCCCGTGAGCTGAGCTGCCAGGTTGATCGTGCGGTAGTTGTCGGCGAGCGGCAGCCAGGTTTCGTGCGAGCCGCTCGAGAAGCCGGCGTGCGCGCTCGCGTCCCAGTGGTAGGGCGTGCGCTCGGGGTCGCGAGAGGTGCCCTCATACAGCCGTGTGCCCGCCGCGCACGCCTGCGGGTCGCGCGTCTCGTGCCAGCTCACCCGTCCGTCGGTCATGCCTAGCTCCTCACCCTGCCCACGGCGCAAATTGTTTATTATCGACAATGAATTAACGCTGGACCGAAATTGACACGTTTAGTATGATTCTGTGGATACTCTGGCATTCACAGGTATGACTGCCGAAACACAATACTGTTATCGCGGCAGGTAGTTGACGGTGGCATCTTCACAGACGTTCGAAAAACCATATCACCTCCATACTCCACTTTTCTTGTGGCTTCGTATTGGAACTCATTAACCTTCGTGTTGCAAGATAAACCACTGCACCCCCGTAGTAGTCGAACAGATAGTTGCATGTATATATTATTTTGTGATTATATATATTTTCAATAATAAAAATCTTCTAAAAATGTTACCTGGTAGGTGATAGCAACGCCGGGCAGCATGAGCGCCAACATGTTCATGGCGTCCACCCGGTTGGGGCCCTGACGCGACGCCAGCCGACTCTGGTCGTGGTTACCGTTCTGAAAATTTTACAATTTTCATGGTCACAGCTGGATCAAGTGCCCTTAAGTTTCTAGCCTAGTTCTTCTCAGGTTAGTTCACATCTTTGGAACTGGCGTTAGGACCATTTGACCATTTGAAAGTACCTCTGAAAACCTAATTAAATAAGACATTCACAATCTGAATTTTAACTTATCAAAGTCGGCATTCGTTTGTCTTGACGCATACTACATTTTATTGTGACATTAGCAATCTGGTACATCATTTGAATTACATATGATGCCTATTGCGAAAGTTTTGTTATAGTTATTTATAATTTATATAATCTTGTTACTACCGAATATATGTTAATATTAACTTTATATTAATATACGCCTTAAGGTAATGTTGATCGTTCCATGTGCATATAATAATTACAATATCATTATTACATTTATACTTAACTTTCAAAATGATCTTGAGCAATCATATTGTACTTTCCATTAGTCAACACATAACACATATTGAAGACATGTTAGCACACTACAATATAAATAGTTCCTTAACTCAATTCGTAAATCGACTAAAGCTTACCTTAAGTTTTAAGTAGTAAAATAATTAATTTTATAAACACACCTCAGGTTTGAGGATTAAAATACTATAGAGGATAAAATAAAATAAACATCAGAATAAGAACATAAAAAAATTGTTGTGACGTAAAAACCGTGTAAATAGGATATCATGTAATTGGAATACCGCACAATTCGTCAGATAGGTGTATTCTATAACCAGCAGGTATAATTAATGCTTACAACCCAGTTTGCCGTCTTCCCGCTAGGCATGTAGGTCATCCACTTGTCGATGACTAGCTTGATGTCGTGCGCGGTGGACGTGTTGTGGATGTCGCCGAGGAAGGAGAAGTTGAACGGTACGGAGCCGTCTCTGTCCTTGTCGCCGTAGTAACGGATCATCTTGCCGATCTCGGCGTACGCTTCCGTCATCAGGAGCTTGTGCTCGCCGTCCCGTTCCGCGTATTCGTCCAGCAGCTGCCGCCAGTCGTACACCACGTAGTACGTCTCGTTGAGGTTCCTGGTGTAGATGTGGTTCAGGTACTCGTAATCGTCGGGCGTAGCGTTTGCGGCACCTGCCGTATATATTTCATTTGTTAATATCAACATTTCTAACATATTGCACCCTCGTTGCGACACTGTCACTTGCAACATTTAAACAAAATTGCTTAATAATGTAATAACTGTATAATTTTTATATTGTAAATGAATATGGAGGCAATATTTTTCAATAAAAAGTTAAATGTTGATGTTATGGTATAACGTGTTCATGTTGTCTAAATCTGGAAGTATTATATTGAAATATATTATGATCTTTATAAATGTTCGTAAAAAAGACAACATGCAACATGCTTTTTCTTAAAAATCGCATTTTTCCATAAGTGATAGTATTGTATCGGTGGTGCAATTTGTTTTCTTATAATTCATTGTTTTGGTTTTAATGACTTCTAATTGATTTAAACAATCTATGACGAATCACAGCGCCTAATATATATTTTTTTTTTCTCCAGGAGACTTGTGTCGAACCACGATTCATTGCCCAGCCGCATGCAGACATTCACGTTCCTAGACTCAGCACAAAACCACTCGGTGGCGGTTCCTATCTGATTCAATTTCAGAAGAGTCTCTGTCTTAAAATATTTTATACAATGGTTTAGATTGGATTACCGAAGCGTTACTTTTCCCGCTAAATAGTTAATAATTAGGGATCTAGTTATACTCTTGCGATAATGGTCTATATTGATAAATATTTCGCGTCTATGAGATCATCCGTAAGACCGAGTGCCACTTTTTTAAGGGATGCGTCATGTCGTCTTTTACAGTGGCGATAACACTACACAAGATTAATTGCCAATCAAAAGTAATGATGAGAAACATTTGAGTCCCAGGTGGTATTGAAAAAACAATGTTAAAAAGTCCCAAACAGCGCATCCGCGTTTTCTCTATGTGATTACGAAACGACCCAAACAGCGAAAGCGGTTGTTTTGCTGTAAATTTTACAATATTTCGAGTTTTGTGCGATAAAAATTATAGAGAAGTCACTAATGATACAGAATTATTTATTTTGTTATGTGTTAATGCATTATTATAGCAGTATTTTACATGTAAAAATACTGTTTACGTTAAATTGTATTTTTAAAAGCAAATTGTGATGTCTTCAGTAAACCTGAACGTGAGACTTTAACAATCGGTAACGCACCGTCAGATGTCCACAATGTTTGAAATGTAATGGGTTTTTAAAACATAAAATCTCATAAGTTGGACCGCGCCGCCTTGGACTCAAATGGTTAAGAACTGGTACAATGTCTTGAGACAACGGCGAAGGTGTGAAACGGTAACAAAAATCATTTACTTAAATAATATTATGTAGCTTGCCATAAATACATGCCTCTGGTCGACTTGCTGGCTACATGAATAAATTAAAGTAAAACCTGTGCGCGGCTCGTCCGGGTACCTCCCGCCGAAATCCTCCGGGCGCGCCTCGTACAGCATGTTGACGGCGTCCACGCGGAACCCAGACACGCCCATGTCCAGCCAGAAGCGAAGCACTTGCTGGAGGCATAACACATTCATGTTTTATTTAACAATCGGCTAACACTTCACATGATTTTAAGTGACTGTGCGCCCGTAGATGGTGAAGCGTGTGTAATTTTATTTATAATAAAAGGTATGAGTTTACCTTCATCTCCTCTTGCACCTTTGGCTCCCGGTAGTTGAGATCAGGCTGCTCTACCATGAACTGATGCAAGTAGAACTGTCCTCGCTCCTCGTTGTATTCCCACGCGCTCTTGCGGAAATTGCTTATCTAATAACAAAGATAGTTTATAGAAGCAATGATAGCCACGATTGCATTTTGCTGTAATCGTCACTTTTGTGTTATAATTAAATTTTTCGACATTTTGTGACTTGAAGAGACCGTATTTCAATTGTTCTACTAGCAAAGTGATTTTCTGTTTGTTTTGTAACAGGGGTCACTTGAGCAGTGGAGTCTGGACGGTGTCAGGGTTTTATCGAGTCTGCCTGGCTAGCTACCACTCTCATTGTAACTTTCCTAACAGACGCATATGTGATAGTCAGATGTATTTCGGACGAGTATACTTCGCCTTCTTCGCTCCCATTGCCGAAAATGTCAAACTAAGGGTCCAAGTAGTTTGGCATCTCAAACTTTGTCATCGTATTTAACATCTCAAAGTTATCACAGCCACTACATTACTACACTACACTACGTTTTTGAGTCGGTACCGTTCATTATATTCTTACTAAACTTCCACCATCAGAGGGTTTTATCTCATAAATGTAATAAGCAGAAAGTTGAAAATTCCATTGAAAATTTTCAAAAAATGTAATTTTATTGTCGTTTATGCTGCGAAACCCTTCACGGTGCCAGATCAACTAGCACTTGATAATTTTTTATATCTTACGTTTGCAAAGGTTTCTCTAAGCGTCGTTAGAAATATGTGAAATTTTGTTGATTTTAAACACGCAAACATAACTCTGGTTGCAGCTGTTTAAATATCTAGTCATTGTCTTGTTTACGGGAAAAATTGTTAAGCATACGTGACAGGCAACGACTAACATTTAAGTAAAGGAAAATGATGAACGCGCTTCATATATTTCCCACAGGCTGTTTACCGTTTATTTTCTTATTTCACTCTAGATATTTCACTTTTTAATAGTCCTCACCCGTCTACTTCTCCGCCTCAAAGTCGTCGATGGCAAATGGTTAACGTATTCAGATAGATATTTAAACAGTTTACCCAGTTGCTTGGCGGCAGCAGCATGCCGGGACGTTCCTGGTCGGGCACGCCGTCGGCCCACACGTAGTAGTTCTCATAGTCGGGCTCCCGGTGCACGGAGCGGACGAACCAAGCGCTTTCGTTGCTTGTATGGTTCGGAACAAAGTCCAGGATCACACGGACGCCTAAAGCAAATGAAAATCGACAATTGTTTATTTTTCTTTTATATCAAGCGGTAAGAGAGACTTTTAATCAGCTACCATCAGTTGATCTCAATTTCAACTGATCTCATAAGAGGCCGTAGATGAGAAATGTATTGGACTAACAATTGACCTTAAATTCACCTAAGTTTAGGTGATTACGAAGCTGTAGATATTGAGGCGTGCTCCCTAACATGTTTAGCTCTCTCATGCATGACTGCCTGAACAGAGCAATGCTGTTATGGAGGCAGATTAACATTGACAGTGTTATCTAGCCAGGCGTCCTCGGAAAACCCATAATTACTCATTATGTCCGAGAATTGAACCTGGGACCTCGGTATTAAAAGGAAAGCGGTACACCAATGTGCCACGGAGGCAGTTAAAAACTTAGCTAACACTAATGCTGAACTATGGAACAATTATAGTTAATTAGAGTTTTGTAGACAATGTGAATAGGATGTCTATATTGTTAGTGCCTCATACGCTTTGCCACTGGCTAATATATCTCTCTTTGTTTCTTCTCTTCGTTAACTCTACTGGCTTGAAAATTGAATTCGGTAATATTTGTATGGGCCTAAATCTTTTTGCTTTGCCTGAGGTTGTTATGCTATTTAAAACAATACAATCACATTTTGATAGAGGTATTATTAGATAATATTTTAATTGACATATATCGTATCACCGATTCAACACTGCCGCTTATGCAAAAATACAATACTTTCAGATTTAGACAAAATAACCGATTATAATATAACGTCAACATTTAGATTCTTAGTAAAAAAAAAACAATGTCTACCTAATATCTCAAAAAGTACACAATTATTACATTCAATTGCATTATACATTCAATTTATATACGTGGCTATCAATCTATAATATATAAAATCATAATTAAATTTCTTGCCATTGATATCAATAAAAAAAATGTGAGTAATAATCATTTTAAAATATAACACTGAATACTTGACAGTTATTCGTTTTGGGTGCATTTGTTTCTCATGGATAGCATGATGATTCTCTGAGTCCCAAATTCGACAATTTTGTATATTCACGAAGCCATTCATATGAAAATGCGCTTCATGACTTTTTTCGAAAAATTGGTATCGACTTCACTTTGCTCCATTACCCATTGAACAAATTAACGGCGCTTTCCGTAGTCGGCTGGTTTGAGGTCCTAAGTTAACTAAATCTTGTACGCATGACGGTGTAGGTCTTTAGTCAAAATTCGCTGCGTAGTGCTTTTTAAAATTTTAAGTTGTTGAGAACGATGACTAATTGATGTTTTCGGCGACACTCTCGTTTACAGCAACAATGTTTTCAAGAGACCGACCGGTACGTCGACGCAAAGGATTCTCATTATCTATAATCGACCCAGTTTCTTCAAATTTTTTGACCACTTTTCGAATGGTTGACACATTAGGTTCACTTCCTCGGCTGAAAATTTTGCGAAGTTTGCGAGCGGTTTCAGCGTAACTTTCCCCATTTTTGTAACGAGTTTTCACAATTATGACGCGTTGTTCTTTCGAAAAGTGCTCCATTTATAATAATCGTGATAAACAGAGGTGACAGCTGTCAAATTTCAGACTTGTCACTTGCATGACAAAAATAATTCCAACTTTAAAAAGTGCACTCTTACTGGGACAGCCTTTATTATAATTAATGTGGTCTACTCTGTTTGATTGATGATACCACATTTTATAGTAATGTCACGTATTTATTATGTATTGATGTCGATCAATACGCTCTCAAAGGTTAAACCTGACAAGGAAAAGCTACGTCTTACAAGATACTTTTCCTGATAGGCATAGTTTAAAAAAAAAATACTAGCGCATAATGTAAAGTCACACTAGCGGAAATAGTAATTTCCGCGTCTATAGATATTTACTACTTAGGCTATAGATTATTGATTGCCTCCGTGACGCGGCGGTTTTCCGCTTGCCTTGTAACCCAAACGTCCCGGGTTCGATTCCCGGGCCACGGTAATACTGTAATCTGGATTGTAGTAAGGTTTATTGAACCCGCCTGGCTAGCTATCACCCTCAATGTCAATCTGCGGCCATAACATTGCTGTGTACCGTCTGTCATATCTGTGAGACCCAGAAGTATTTTTCACGAACACGCTTCACCACCTTAGGCCTCATTGTCAGTTATCATCAGGTGAATTCGAGATCAAGCGTTAACCTATAACCGATAAAAAGAAAAAAAAAACTTTTTGCTTTCAAAATCCAAACATTCAAATGTCTTTTAAAAGTTTTTCATGTACAAAATATGTCGTTGATAGAAATGATGATCATATTTAAAAGCTATTTTGACCAACTTTTAAATGTTGTGAATTATTTATTACTTTATGTAACCTTCCAATAGATCTCTTTTAATAATATCTTGACTATTTCACGCTTAATAATAAAAGTGAAATCTTAAAATATTAAAATTTAAATTTGATTTTGAAACGTGAATTTTGCTTAAGAATATATTACAACACGGATATTATCGTTTCGACTATTCTTTGATTAATTTAGGTGAAAAAAGGTGTTAAATTCAGGTTGTCTATTATTAAAAAAAAAACTAGACTTCGTTTTAGTTTTATGGCCAATTATATGTTGCAACCGGTAAATCAAGTCGTAGCCAAGTAGGATTTAACAATAGGTATCGTTAAGGTTTTATTAAAAAATATTTATGTTAACATTTTATTTTTATTCTATGAAATTGCGTCGAAAACGCTTAGAAAATGTCGTTATCAAACGCATCGCGAAATTTGAGATGTTCGAGATATAATTTTACAGTAATACATGGTCCATATGACGTTTTATGCACTTTTGCAAAATTTAAAAAATCGGTTAAATCATTGAAACTTTATCGAAAAATTACATTTCACAATTGACATTTTGTAATTATCTTAATGTTGAAAATATACATCAAAGTCATGTAGTCAATGTCTTCGCACTGAGCAAAGCCTGTATCGCGGCGACGGATACAAATTTAAAGAAAAATTTACGTACGCCTCGGTTTATATTACACGTTTTTCTACTAAATTTATATATACAGTATATTATTTTTTGAAAATGAGGCCGAAATTGCCGTGACTGTGAACGGCATGCGTTACAGGAATATGATAACTGACTTCTTGTGGCCTCAACTGGACGGCATGAATCTGGACAACATGTGGTTTCAGCA
>DWQX01003292.1:0-18309 GCA_018245475.1 Pharmacophagus antenor
AGAGCACTAACTTTTGGAGTTTTATTCAATATTGTAATTTTTTCAAAGTGGTCTCAAACTTTTGGCCGGCAGTGTATTTTTTTATCGGTTACTGGATAAAACTTGACCTCGATTTCACCTAATGTTAACCGACAATGGAGTGAAGCATGGTAAACGAGGACGGTGAAGCGTGCTCTTCCAATACTTCTGCCTCGCGTATGTAAGACTGGCAGAACACAGCAATGCTGTTAGGGCGGCAGAATTACATTGAGAATGGAAACCTTAAGACCATTCAGACTTCATACTACTCTTGTGACACAGGAACTGAACCCCAGAGTTCCACTTTACAAGGCAAGCGGTGAACTGCGCCACGGAAGCAGTTAAATTTCATCATTCGCATCATTACTATAATACGGCTCATAATTTCCGTTACAAAGTGGTGCTTACTTTTGCAGTTTCTTTTTTATCATCAAATAACTATTTTGTTGTTAAAATGAATAACGCATTTCATTAGATGTAAAAACAATGTATTTCCACGTAAGAAACGCTACACGCGACGACTCTACCCACAAATCTCCCGTTAGCCGCACTCCATCAATGTAGGCTTACGGCATTACGTTACCAAAACGTAAAGGATTCTAATACGCGCAGACGCAAGAGAATGCTAATATTAAAACCGATCCCGCTCACCTAAATGCAATCCCTCCAATTTTGTCACGGATTTGTATAACAAAGCCGGGATAGAAGCATAATGGAAATACAAAATATATTAACGTCAGAGACAAAGGACATTATTCCATTGCGGACAGACAGTAAATAGTAACTCGGCTATTGGAGAAACAAATACACAGTGGATAATATTTACGGCAATGATAGTACAGTTCCATTCAATTTTACACGATGTTAAATGACAAAGTGGTAGTATTCTCTATTAGAAAACGCCGGCTCTCTTATGCATGTCTGCCGAAACACAGCAATTATTTTAGACGGCAAATTTACACAGCGTGGTAGCCAGCCTCACTCACGCGACTAAGAACTTTAACACTAGATCAACCAATACATTTTTATGGTTTCCTTTTCGAGTCTGTAGTAATTTTGTTCATTATTGTATTGTTATTTTTCCTGTGTTGCAATAAAATGTCTATACAATTGTCAACATTGTTCTATAACAATGTTGCCAGGGGCGGTATAAAAAATCGGACGCATTTATATAGTATACGAAATTTTTTATTAAGGGTTGGTCCGTCAAAATGACTTTTCCGGTAATCTAGTCTTAAGCGGGGAGTACCATGTTACAAATCAAACGGTAAACCACTGTGCCAATGCAATCAGTAGAAAAATTTAATATTAGATTTATATAAAATACTGTCAAAATCATTTATTAAAAAAAATAAAAAAGATGGACACCGAATTGAAAATCTCTCTCTTGTTGGTTAAAGAGTACATCTCTACATCGCATGGAGAATATAGCCGCTTTTTGGCTAACAGGTATTTTAACGCGCCCTCTCATTTTTATAAAATGGATGGGTGTGCACTCCGACATTGCCTATACACGTCAAGGGACCTGGCTTTTAGCCGATAAGGGCTACAGGTACCTCCGTCTCGATAGCTACATTAAACGACGTATCAAACTGAAAAATGCTATGGTTTAAATATAATAACTAAAGGCTGAAATAATAGATAACTTTTATAACTGGTATATAACACAAAAATATAAAAAAATAATTTTACCATGTCTTATCTAAATGTCTGTAGAAATAACAATAATATATCGCAGAATATATTTATATTTAATATATTTAATACTTTATCTCATATTAAAGTTATGCTTCTACGATTCTCGAAGGGAAAAAAAATCACGTATATTTAATTAAATCTGTACATAGAAAAACGCTTAACCACGATCAAGCCTGATTGTAAATAGAAAAATAGTACTTGACAGTAGATTGCACTAGTCTAGAAGTCTAGCCTAACGCTTGAGCAGTTTCACAAGATGTTAAGTATCAATTAGGCTGAACATGGTAATACTTGTTCGCCTAGAATACTCTAGCTCTCATATACTATTACATGGACATGGTACCTAACAAAGAAAAACCACAACACTGTCCATACTCCACTTACCCGTGTAATCCTAGTACAGCAATTGTGCCACGAAAGAAAATTAACCAGTTCACTGTATCCTTCGTTGTTATCTTTTAATCTTAGTTATATAATTGAAAAAGAAAATTAAATTAACGATCAAATATTTATTATATTGCAAATAATTACAATGAAAATTAAATCGTGTAAATTGTAATAAACTTCACATTAACTTGTTAATAATATATACTGTTGAAAAATGTGTCCTTCTCATGGATTTTATATATTTTACCAATGATGGATATATTCGTCAAAAACACTTAATTGATTAATTTTGTAATGAAAAAAAGTAGTTAAGTGATTACCTTTCCTCGGGCCGGGAGTTGATACAAAATTAGTCAACCTCGCCACTCCCCGGCACGCATGGTTTGCGTGTCACGCAAAAATAGGGGAGGATGTAGTGATATTGAAAAGGGGCCTGCAAATGACAATCCTACGGTGAAACTGTTAAAGACGGGCAGTTACGAGAGATATTTTGTATTTATTTAAGGAAACCAGAAAACTTATACCAGATAACACAAACTCATGCAGTACGATTTTTTGTGTAAAGATTTTGTGTATAAATAAAATATATTTTTGGTGAAAAATATTTAACAGGATCAAATTTGTTAATAAATAATTGTTTTCTGCGCCTTAAATGGGAAAGTGTGTACCACGCGTGTGTGTATATATATATATATGTACGTGGCATGGAACGTATTAATAATTCAAAATAAATTGTTGAAAAACCTGTTAACCGCAACAGATTGTCTTAGCACTAAATATTATTTATTACAATTCGAAATTACTTAAGGTGACTAACCTTTCTAAGTAATTACAATGTACAGACTAAGTTATAGAAATATATTTTGACACGCCACCCTACACGGCAGGACTTGCATCTAATGTGATACAGCGTCCGATTTCAGTTCATTGATTGAAGAACTCTGATTAAATGATTTTTTTTTTTGGTTTCTTGTTGAACACATTGTGTTTACCCTATATGCTAAATGCTTGTCAGTCGGGAGTAGTTTATGGAAGATTATTGCTATCTTTTTCTTTGTTTCGTGATGGTGCGCGTAACGGGCGTTATCGCTTCGTCTAAATTTTCTTGCGATTGTCTCGCAGTGCTCAGACCGCTATTTTTAGTGGAAAGCCGTAGTATCTTGTTCCTAGTACTTCATAATCAACTTCAGAAGTGAGAATAGGCCTGAAATGGCATTTCATTTCTGATATTCAAGGAAAACCTGCAACCTATTTATTAAATCGATTTAAAAATTCCGTGTGTCCGTGGGACAGTGGTCGATTTACCCCTTGCTTTGTAACGCGAAGATCCCGGGTTCGATTCCCGGGCCACGAGAGTAGTGGAGTCTGGATAGTGGCAGGGTTTCTCAAAACCCACCTAGCTAACTACCACTCTTAATGTCAGTCTACCGCCATAATAGCATTTACGTGAGAATCAGAAGTATTCTGGGCGAACACATTTCGCCATCTACGGCCTCATTGTAACTTAACATCAGGTGAAATCAAAGCCAAGTGTTAGCCCATAACCGATAAAAAAATTAAAGTTACTATTTAATTTTTAATTAAACTTAATTTAAATTTAATGTTGTTGTGATCTTATTTTATTAATATTTTAACATTGTTTTGTAACTAAGTACGGTTTAATATCTAAAAAATCACAACGCTGACTTCTGTTGATCATAGCAAAGTTAAAAATGTCATATCAATAAACAATTTCCTCCGCCCGCGATGAATTACGAGTATGAACCATAGAACTCAACATCAAACAAATTTGTCGAGTGTATTCGATACGAGTGGTTTTCGAAGATGTTATAAGACTGTACAAATTCAACGATTCCTCAGTTATTTCCGATAAGATGAAATGAATAACATTAATAGCACTGCCGATAAGAGCGTACATTATGTACAATGATATTTTTCATGAACTGTCTAAAACTTGAGCCGATTTTGCACATGTAATCGTAACCGTTTGAGTGCTGAAAAAAATTAGTGATCTTTAGACAAAAATGAGAATGAGTTAGAGAGTACATATAAAAACATTAATAAACGTTTGAAAATAGTGACAAATTAATGATTCACAGTTATTAACGCGCGCTTCTCTAGTGCGACCAGTCTAAATTCACAACAAACTGAGACAGACAGGTACGCAGTCAATCCCATTACAATTTTAATATAAAATAAGGGGAGCGCTGTCGCACTTCTAGCAAGTTTGGCACATAAACGGAGGAGCGTTATCACGCTGCACTCCTCTTAAACGGTTAAGTGACAATAAGGCCATAGATGCTGAAGCGTGGTCACTCAGAATACTGCCTCTCATATCCATAACTGCCGGAACTAAGCAATGCTGTTATGACGACAAACTGGCTTTTGGGGTGGCAGCTAGCTTGAAATAATCCCACCATTAACGAAACTCCCGGAAACGAACTAAGGACCTCGGTGCTACAAGTCAAGCGGTGAACCACTGCGCCAATACGTCAGAAATGATTACAAAACGTGATTTGTCTAAAATGATAACGGTAATCGCTGAATTGCATATTTAAAAAATTCTAATTGAAACATCTCGATGTATTATAACTACTACAAAAGTGGATGGAAGGAAGAATTTATTCATCGCCGAACGGTCTATGCTCTCTTGGTAGAGATCGAGCGGCTGCATAGTCTGCATTTAATATCGTGAATTTTTACATTCATTTCTGTACGCTTACTACATACATATTTCTGCATGCTTGGTATTGCCACAGCAGATAACGGTCCCGATTTGTGCTTACTAAAAATACATTTTTAATATGTAGTAGTAACTTTTATGGAGAAAGAAGTTACTTTATCGCTTAGTTGTGTACATTCTTTAAAGAAAATGTTTTAATAATAACTTCGTAGGATTAAATGGTCTCTTTTAGTTTGCGTTTATCGATTTGTCCGTGAGAAAATAAAATTTTATATATCACTGACTCTTATGACCGTCCCGATGCTTTTACGTATTCCTTTCAGTCTATTTACTGTGTATTTTTAACACGCACTGAAAATAACAAACAGATTTTTAAAGCACTTAAAAGGTTAAGGCACATTTGCTTTTTTTTCCTAATATTATTCAACATTAACAAAAAATTAAAAGCAGCTACTAAAAAAGTCTAAAGAAGTTTTATATAATAAATTTGAATACAAAATGAAAAGGCTTTATAATGATTATTCAACATTTTAAGGTATTTTACGTAAAAATCGTCCAAAAGTTATTATCATACCAGAACGTGAAGCACCTTAGTATAATTATTACAAAAAATTTTATACAACATAAAATATACCAAATGATAAAGTGTTTTTAAATAAACTTCAAAAACCCTCTCTAACACTGGGTAAGCAAATTATACGAGAATATAAATAAAACTTTTGCATAAAAGAACTTATACATAATAAATAAGCTGCGTATAATTTGTAAACTATGAAATGAATTTACACTAAATAAAAAGGGAGATGGAAATTTAACTTGGGCCTCATAGCGTTATGCATACCTAGTACTTCGAATACGAGTGCAGCATAATCTTCGCTCATTCATTTTTTTTTAATATACTTAGGAGGAACGCTTTTTAACATGACGTTTTTAACATTTAATCACTTAATTGTTAACATTTTTATAACTACTTGTGATTCACATCAAAGATTTAGAAATTTAGAATAAGTTTTTCAGCGTAATTTGTTTTTCGTTTTTACAATTTCTAAACTAACAAACTAGTTCTACAGAAAACAATTAACTAGAAAAAATATTGAAACATAATTTGCTAAGTACATTTTCGTTCGTGTTAAGAAAGAGTTAAAAGACATGTTGTCTAAGCTCCAAATAGTCATTGAAAGAGCCTCTTGTAAGAGGTAAAAAAAATATTATCACAAAAAAGTATTATTCTTAAAATATTTATTAATAATAACTTACTCAGTTTGTATTAAACATTAAGTGTATTTTGTCTTAAAAATAATGCAAATGTTCCCGAACTTTTCGAATAAAAAACCCGGAAAGTAATCAAAAAATGTAACGTTAACAAATAAAAGGAGTCCTTCAGAACGTCACCCCGGGGTACGATAATGAGATGAATCTTCGTTTTTCCTTTCACATAATCAATATAAGGCAGTTATCGTTACGGCTTACGGGATTAAAAACTCCGGTAGAAGGTTGGTCATTAACAGGGATGCCCAAATAGGTTGGTCTACAAAAGTTGACTCTGGACATTAATTTCCTTCATGTGCCTATAAATCAAAAATTTATTCAATGATTTACAAATTATTTTAAAAATAGTTAACTTTTCTAGTCGTACCTAGCCGTAACGTACCTCTTACTGAAACAGTGTATAAGCTAATGTACTTTACACCCCTTCAGCCCCTTAACCGGTTAAGTATTCTTGTAGACTATATCCGTCATTAATAAAACATAACAATCCGTGAAAAGGCATATTTTTCAACAATTTTGATATTATTAACATGTGATATTATAATAAGTTACACAATTTTATTTTCATTGTAGTGAATTGTAAAAGAGTTTTCGTTAAGATTAAAGAATAAAATACTGTGAATCACCGACACATTAAATTGGTCTAAGTACACCTATGACAGCAAATAAATGACTATAAACTTAAGATAAAAAGTTAGTCTCATGTATAGAAAAGTTGTCTACCCCTGGTCATTAAGATATCTCCGCTGAAGTGAATTGATCTCGCATTAAGAGTCGCCCATCTTGCTCACCTCTGCCGTGAACATTTTCCTCATTGTTACCCACCTTGATTATTGTAACGGGATATATATTACTAACATATAGGTAGATTAATTTGGAATGTATGCCTTAACTGCAGCGAAATAAGGTTGGAGAAGTGACATGAGAAAACCTAATAAAACATTTGGATAAATACGCAATGTTATTACAACTTAGTATGCCTTTTCTTTTCCAATTTCGTTATCATGATGACAATCTTAATTTAAAATCTGAATTGGAAAATGAAAATGTGTACTGAAGCCAATCCATTCTCAAACTATCTAACTTCTTTAGCCATACGGTTTACATATGTATACAATAATAACTATAAATAAAAATAATTCTTGATACACGCATTATCTCAACATTAGGTATTATGAAATTACATCAGATGTACTTGACTTATTATACAGTAAATTAAATGAAAAGATGAGTTAATATTTATGAAAATATATTTATTATATGTCATCATCACATTTTTGGTTCGTTATTATTGTTTTTTTTAATCAGAATTATTTTTGTTAGGGATTCTTGCTTAAGTCGAGAATGCTTTATTAAATCATTAGTAGCCTATGAATGAATGTCAGTCACGTCGAAATCGCTCCAGGTGTTTAAATAAAAAAAGCCAAAAAAAAGAAAGTAATTTTAATATATTTTTTTTTATTAAGTATCAAGCAAACTAATTCATACGTATCAAGTACGAGCTTATTTTCAAATTGCAAACATACGCCATTTCGTTTTTTGAGCGATGTCTCCGTTAAGGTATTACACTTATTTTAATTTTTTTTGAATCGATATCTACTTACACATAACTCTCGTCAACTATGGATCTGGTTAGTATCGATATGAATCGTATATTTCCACATACGCGAGTAACTTTGATTTGATATCTGCGGTTGAATGTATCAAATGCAATCATCGTGTGGTCACTGACAAGTTCCCAAGTTATTTCAAGTACGCTTCTCCCCATCTAAAGCCTCATTGTCACTTAAATTCACCTATAGTGTTTCTTGGTAGAAAACCCAAACAAGCGTAACCCTTATATGTCATCTCTTACCCTTCGAAAGCGTGATATCTATTTAAAATCACTGGCGGGCATTTCAATGAATATCAATAACAGTAAAATAAAATAAAGTGTCTATGGAATTCCGTATATAAATAGCATTTACCATATATATACATCACAGCAGTCCACAGTGCACGGTACTCTAACTATACGATTTCATTTATACACTGTCTTCAAATAGAAACAAAAAAAAAATTTGGTCTCATTCCGATAGACAACAACCATAATAAGACAAAAAAAAAATGTTCGTGCTAATCGAGGCACTCACGTATTACTCATCGAATGGACGTGCTACTATCCCGATACCTTTAATAGCTTTGACATGATGGCTAACCAAAACAAATGCTACTCTTTAAATTGTAAATATTTATTTCGAAGCTGTACATTATATTGATTTAATAAATAAAAATGAAATATAAATGTTGTTTCTATTTTAAATTATCGGAATATAATTAAATGTGTATAAAAAAGGTTGAAGATTTGTTTTAACGTTGAAAAGTAAAAAAGGAGGCAATCTTTTTACATAAATTTGTATGCAAATATAACCAATCCAACTTTGTTAATATTTCCAAGTTCCCTACCAACTTGTGGAAGTACTTTAAAAAATTAATCAAGTGATAAAAGATAAGGACCTCTCCAGACAGACGCGAGTGTGGTCTCATTTAAAATGAAAAAAACTATAGACATGCAAAGAGCGCTTTTGTCGCAGAGTTAAAGTGAAACCTCACGTGTAAAAGGGCTTTAAAGGCAAGACGTTAGTTATTGTGTACGTATTATATACGCTCTATGTGATACAAGTATTTAACATATAATGTTTTAGAGACAAAAGTTTTGCTCTCCAGAGCCGCAACTTTATAAGTTTGCGTGTTAAGCCTATGCCCTTAATATCATCGGCTATGGAATGTAGTTAAATTTCTTATTGAATTTATTTATAAAATTACATAATTAAAAACTGTAATTAATATAATCATGAAGTATCGTCTATCAAATAAAATAATAATTCTTTTAACTAAAATTCGTAACTGTACAGACATTATAAAATTTTTGCAAAATCAATTTTTTCTACTTTCTCACCTTAATTTTTTTTTATTTTTTACTGAATTTAACATAATGAAGCGGAATATATTAAGAACCTCTTTGTTATTACTTAAAAAATTATGTTATGTACAGAAGTCATAATATGTTTTAAAGATACGAGAAAAGAAGAGAAAAAATACGAGATGACATTTAGTGACTACACTTGCTTTTTTTTTACATTGCCTGATCACGATCCCATCTACTGGTGGAGATGTTATCAATGATTGTTAATCGCAACATGTCTAGAAGCAGCCTATTAACTTGTTCTTTCACATTTTCGAATACAAACGTTAATTATTATTGATTCGCTGCAAAAGCTAAACGCAAATGATAATCGCTTAGTCTTTTTAACGATTTCATTGGTGTGAGAGCTGTAAGTCGTCAAAAGAAAAAAAAATATTTAACAATAACGGCGACTAACTTCATTAAAAGCAATGACTAACATCATTTAAAAACAGCGACTGTCATTATAAAAAACCAGGAACTGAGAACGATAAAAAAACAGTGACTAGTATGATTAAAAACGGCGACTAACATGATTAAAAACCAGCAACTAGCATCATTAACAATGACTAATATTATTTAAAACAGCGACTGAGATTATTAAAAACCAGGAACTGACAACGTTAAAAAACAGTGACTAGTATGATTAAAAAAGGCGACTAACATGATTAAAAACTAACAAGTTAGTTGTTGGTTTTTAATCATTAAAAACACTAAAAAAACATGGACTACCACCAGTCCGCTGCCATGTAAATGTTGGCGCTATTAATACGTAAAAGAACGGGCCTCTCCCAATAGAACCCTTGCAATATAAAAGATACAATTACCCTTGGACTTCTTTTCGCAATATCACAATAGTACCGGTGACTTGATAAAAAGACCTTTTATATTAAATTCAAGTCTCCGAGAAAGAGTACATTGAAGCGATTTTTTTTTCTTAAATTAAAAAACAGCCGGACTTAATTAGCCTGTTGCTGAGTAAGTTCCATTGGCTGATTCGACCGACGTCTAGAAACGATGTTGTATCAAAACCAGTAGAACTGCCTTTCTGATTGGCGGACGTTAATGAAAATGTTTCTTTTATTGTACTATTGGCCGGTTGATTGTTTTTCTTCTTTTCTCAACAATTGAATACTGGGCACAATTAACAGTTATAGTGTTGAAAATGGAAACCGAAATGGAAACGCAGAAATTATATCATGTAGCCTACAGCCAATTCTTTCGTTTTCGCCCATATTATATTGACACCATAGTCCCCGCTTCTCTGTGCTTGATAATTTATTTATTTAGTATTAAGATTAATTCCCTTCCAGTACGTGTATAAGTTTTGGAGTCCACCCACACAGAGAGTAGGGTTTAATTGGAAATTTAAATTCACCGTTTCCTACGTTGTTATCTTTGCATGACAGAAATTGTTATTAAATTTCACGGCTAAACCACTCTTCACCACAAATTGGCGTTAGTTGATCGAAAAAACTATCTAATAATTTTTCCGAACCCATTAGGCTGGTTACCATCGTTATACCGTCAATCTGCTGTCGTGACGGCATTGCTGTGTTTCTATAGTCATATATGACGGCTAAAAAGTATTCTAAACAAATACGCCTCACCATCTTCCGCCGCATCGTCACTGAAAATCTTATAAAAGTCAAAATGATAGCGAGATAATTCTACATAAAAAAAAATGAATATTGAATATATCAATGATTATTACTTATAAATATAATAAATATCGTCGCGCGAATGAATTAAATGTTATAAAAACTCACACTGACCAAAAATTCACGATTTAATTATATGATATTACCCAAAAGCTAGTTTTCAACACAACGCGTCGAAATAGACCCCGGTCCCGTTTACAACGGGCGCTATCCTATTCAACTTGAATAATAAACCTTAATGCTCATTCGTTCGAGCTAAATTTATTAGTACAGCGTTCAAAAGAAAAGTAATGCGTACTGTTAACGAAATAACCCCTTTGTAGTAACAAATTACATTATATTTTAAAATGGTGAATTATCGCATACCTAATAAAACCGAAGTTAAAGTTCAATGGTGCGTCTCCATTAAAAAAAAAAGTAAAACACGTTTGATTCTTTTAACAATTAAGAAATGAAATTTCTAAGTTAAAATAATCATAGTAATTGCACAAACATACAAATTAATTAACAAATTGAAAATAGATAGTATCTTTTTTCTTTTTGTTCCAAGCGTTGTAAATTTCTCATAAAGTTTTTGGGACCAACTTTAGAGTACAATCTTTTAAACGAAACGGGAACTAACAAATTGAACGGCTAAAAAGTTATGAATATATAAATCTGAATGCATTCGTGAGCCCCGAGTCAGGCGAAGCTGTTTAAGTCGTCAATAACAGCATGTAACATCATTCGAATATTGGGAGATGTAACGGTTTGCTATGAGTATACCACAGACCGACAACCTGATATAACTTGTTACACCCTCCCTTTTAATGTGGTACGTTAAGAAAGATCCATGTGCTTTCGAAGGTAAAATGAGCTTTCGCGACTTTTTCAATCAAACCCATATGCTTGATTGAAAACGTAAAAGCCACTTCACATATGTATAATAATTGAGTATTTCTATTTAAAAGGAAAAAAATATTTAGTGCCAAATTGAGAGACAGGCGTAAATATAAAAAAAGAGTAAAAGCAAAATTTATTTTGTTACTACAAAGTTTTCAGTTAGCTAGCTGAATTTCAGTACACATGTAATATATAAAAAATATATTCTAAAAAATAATACACTTCAAACAAAGATAAACAAAACTTTTAAACAAACGTTAAAAAAAAACATTACATATTTAAGTTAAATTATATCAAACAATATTTAAATGATTAATTAAAACAAAGTAGTAATAATTTCGTTGAAACTTATCACCCATAGGGAGTCGTAAAAACCTGAGTAGCTGCCTTAAATAAGTCTAGGTATTATATGAAATCATTCCACAAATGCAAAGAACTGCTACAACCTTTTGATTTTTGACGACATTTGAGCAAATGACTGCTACAGTCGTCGTGGATTTCATTACAAAACTGTGACCATTTTTACGTCCTTAACTTTTAGCTGGTTTTAAACACCAGCCGTAATAAATGAAAAATAAATATTTTTGAGCACGGTCGTAAAATTAATAAGGTCTAACAAGTTAATTTTCTCAATCGAATAATTATTTTATTAAATTTACCTATTTCTAATCTTATTCGATTATCATTTACGCAAAACAGATATTTATACAAAAACAACTAACATGGAAATTGTGCCAATACCGTACTTATTCTATTACGAAAATTCTTGTATTGGAAATTGTAAAGATACAGTATTATTGTTATTATTATTATTAATAGATATCTTATTTAGTTATAAATTACATATTTCGTATATATCTGTTGTTTTTTTTTTACTAGATAACTTGGACAATGATCGACAAAGAACTTATTAATTAATAGGAATAAACTCAACGCATTACGGCTTACCAATTACGGATAAAGAGATTAATCAACAGGATTAACAACTAATTGCGTCCTGCTTGTACGATCACCGAAATAGATAACTCTTACTACTCCGTTATAAATTATTTGTTGAGATCAATGTATTGTAAATCCCATAAATCAATATGAAATACACACACAAGAATTGTAACTTCAGGGCATATATTGAGATGTTTATATATGCGTGACGCACGCATACAAAGAAACCTGCGTTGCAATTATGACAACCCTTTTTTCGTTAAAGGGATTGATATGGAGAAAACCAACTGCCTGACTAGCTACCACCTTCATATATTAATTTTATTCATATCTAATATTTTTTTCACCCTAGTATCTCTTATAGAATTTAACTTTTAAAGTAATGGTCCATAGAAAATAATTGTAATAAAGAAAACCTTACAAAAAATTAATCACACTAATAACGCCTACTAATAATGTAAAAAAATCTTAAATCCAATTGGCCCACTAAAAATAATTAATCTGTTAATCAATTGAAAATAAAATTATCCGTATATAAAATTTCCTAATAATAACAGAACATTTCTACACACAGCTACGGCACACCATTATTTAACCTCTTCATGAAAAAAAACTGCCGTGAAATATTTCGTTAAACAATGTGTAAAATTTTGCATAACAACATCATTAATACAATATAAATATATGACGCTATTAACTTATTTAAAAGTCTAAAAATCTAAAGTTATTATAATACAAAAACTAGATAATATTCTTAAAATCTCGTTAATAAAATGTTGGCGACTGGTGTTAGAAAAATATAAACAATGATATTGGTCGCTTTTATAACAGTAAAATAGATATATTTATAAAACTACAAAAATTATTCGGACTCATTAAAAATTGTAGTACATCTAAAACCGTTAATTTGTAATATATTTTAGACCGTTAAATATTATTCATTAAAAAAAATTAAATTGTCTAAACTACAAAATACGATTCATGATTTCAGATTTATCCAATCACGGACACAAAGTTTTCAAAAAGATATGTTTATTTATTTTAATGCTAACCTATTTATTAAAAATGCCGACATACGTACCAAGTAAAATAAAATCTACAAAAGTCCATTTCTGAAAATAATAGCTATTTATGCACAGCACAAGAAGACACCCATCACAAAAATGTACACACAACACGCATTAAATCAAACGGCCATTTTATTAACGTACACAAATCACTACTATCAAAGGGCACCGAATTAGATCGTATAAATTGGTTCCGTAGTTTGTTTAACAACACGAGCGTTTGATCCGTGAACGATTTTGTGCCATCGAACAAACTCTGTATATTACACAACCACACCGATACAGGGCCACCGGTGCACTGGCGGCTGCGCGGGCGGAAGAGGGAGGGGATGTGCGAGGCGCGGCATCGTGTTAGCTCAAAAACTTTACCCACCACGAATCCCATTGCGTTATTCCGTATTGAGGTTAAATGTTCGGATTATATCGAAATTCCTACGCCATTGTCGAATGAAAAAAAAAACACAATAGATGCCATTGGTTTCCTTGAATATCGTTAAATGCGACATTTGGAATGTTTTTATTATGTTGGCGAGCTGCCTATAACGTTCAATAGACGTTGCATTTGAAATTCCATATAGTTTTTTTTTCTTTCGTCCATTTTGTTCATTACAACTAACACCTGCCGTTTCCGATCGAGTTTGATTTGGATGCTGGTCAAGTATTACAATGAAAGGTATAAATCAAAAATCCATCACGTTGAATGCGCCTTGTAAAATATCAAATGATTTAATATCCTATATTTTTGATACTATATTTTCTAGATGTTTCGTTATATACAGCTTTTATTATATACAACTTTTTAATATGCCTATGTGCCCTTATCCACAGACCTCTTCCACTACTTCAATTCTTCTCCGCTTGTTTTTTGTAAATTTTGAAATCATCTTATGTATTAACCCTATTCTAAACATATTTAATTTTAATTAGTGTACTTATTTTTTTAAACAATACTTAAAACATTAAACAATAAATAGTTTCATTATACCAACTAACTGATGTAGTTAGTTGTGAGATGTAGTATTAATATTATATTTCTCAAATGTATTGCTTAATGTTTCAAATGTTTTTCATTAATCTAGTTCCAATTTTTTATCGATGCTTGTTTCATGCTGCGCCATCTTTTGTGAGGCAGACGGACATAACAGACAAACATTTTTAATAAACCTTTTGAACTCACTTTAATTGTTAACTAACGTCATATTAAAGGTAAACCGTATTGTGTACTGAATAACCAAACTATGCTATTACCAATCAAATAAAAATAAGGCCAGTTAAAACCAAATAAACTAACCCAAATTAATTTCAACATCATCACAAATAAAATATTATTCATATAGATTATGTGATAATGTCAGGACTGCTTCAGGTTTGAATTTCACCAAGCCTTATGTGATAATTGATAAATAAAAATATTCAATGTGCCTTGTTAAACGATTAAATATCAATATACAAATGATAGTTGTATTAAACACTCCACAAAAATAGTTAAAGAAGGTTGTCATTAGTGACACTGCAACCATAATATTAAAAAAAAAATGCAATCAACAATTTAGCTTAATTTTTGCGGCCTAATTCTAAATCTCTTTGCACACGTGAATATTTAAGCATAAGAGTTGATGGTTTAAATTAAATCACCTTAAACCGTACAAGCCTTGTTTATTTAAATTCGAAGAATCAAGTTGACATTTGTAACATGTACTGCCATCTGTGGGACAATAGAAGCAACTATGCAAAGTTTTTTAATTAGAGTAGGAAATAAGCATTTATGGTATCTTTTTTAATCAGTGGCCAAGCTTTCTATAAAATAAGTTAATTAAGCAGCATATGGTTAAGT
This sequence comes from Pharmacophagus antenor, assembly GCA_018245475.1. Lineage (NCBI taxonomy): Eukaryota > Metazoa > Arthropoda > Insecta > Lepidoptera > Papilionidae > Pharmacophagus > Pharmacophagus antenor. Next base: position 15,386 of record DWQX01003292.1, read on the forward strand.
TAAATCCTAGTAGACTTAATTACACATAATGGCTTTTTATAATTACAATCTCGTGGGTTAATCTGTTTGATTAAAAAAGTTATATATGGCCTTTGTTTAGTTATCCAGTAATCCGGACTATTTTCCATTGTTTCTTGTTTGTACTATTAAACTGTGGGTATAGATTATTGGTGAGTGGTATATTACTAAACCTGGAGACGAATCAAAATAAAAATTGACATCTATCTCACCGGACTCGTTCTATGTATAAAAATTTGTGTGTCTAAGGACAGTTAGTCTCTCTTGCATGTCTTGCGGTGTTGAGGCCTGATTATTAACGTCGAACTTGTGTGAACCATTTCGAATTGCTTTATTATTTTACTTAATCGGTGCGAAATTGATCATTATTGTGTGTTGTTTAAATTTATGCTGAAAATTATGATATTAAATTTATTAATAGTTTAAGGCTTTTCATTATCTGTTGTCTCATATTTTATTTGCACTTCTTATTCTAATAATATATTGTTATCACTTGACAGAATGATTAGTATTATATGTATAATTATATCCCTCAGAACGGATGTCGTGATGTCTTAAGGCGATACCTTCCTTCTTATTTTCCAATACTAATTATTAACTCATTATATTATGTAAATAGTTTCGTTTGCAGAAAGACCGCCATATAAGACTCATAAATATTTATTTGAATCTCGCAATTCATTATGCGATTTATACAGACTGAACATCGTAGATTTGTAATTGTAATTATTATAGTTTTATCAACAAAAAGATTCGCTACAAATAGTCGATTTGAGGGCTTAACTTTAATTATGACCAAACGAAGTATGTCTAATAAGTGATTATTATATAATAATAATTATTATTAATTCGATTTGCCATTTCACTGTTCATATTGTAACACGGAGGTCTCGGTTTCCATACCCGGGCTAAATGATTAACGCTTTGCACTCGAGAGTATAATTTCGCTCGAACAATTGTTCCAATTGAGATATGTAATACCGCTTTAACTAATATTCTAAGTTCACATTTTAATGATTATATTACACAAATTGTCATATGAAATGTTTATATTATAACACAGCACACGATAGGTGGCTTTTTTGTTGATCGATACACAGAATTCGATTTGCGGGGTCAGGTCGCGTGCTGAGTTTGACTCACCTCTCGAGTGCAAAGGATTAATAGAATCAGAATCGTGGTAGAGTTTTTCTTAGCCCGCCTAACTAACGATCACTTTAATTGTCATTTTACCGATATAACAACATTTACGTAATCGAGTGGTCATACTTATGAGAGCTTAACTATTCCAAGCGACCACTGCTCACCACCTACGGTGTCGATATCAGTTAAAAGCATATGAAGTTTGAGGTCGAGTGTGAGCCGGGAGGCATTAAAGAAATGGTTCAGCGCGTGTTGGCGGATGTAGCAGACAAAACTATTCCACGAAAATGTCGCAACATCTCCAAAAGGTCAGAAAGTTTCTTTTTTTTTATACTCAATCCCATTGTTATGTTTGGACAGGGCCTATTATTTTCTTTATAATTTATCTTTCTTATAAATTATTCTCGCTTTTACTTTTTTCTGCTTTCATACTCATACTAATTTTCTAGCTCACATATCTTCACTTCCATTTCCTTCTGGCATACTTCGCGCTTAAACAAAGAAGACATCAAATTTTATTTATTTTACAATTTCTTATTCAATCTTATCTTATTACTTTTAAAATCTCATAGCATATTAATCATAGTTTTTATTATTTCTTAGTTCCTTATTGTCTAACTCTATTTCCACTACTTCACTACTAATCAAAAAAATAAATAAATATATATTAGAACATTACACACCACACTTATCCTTTGTTATTGTACAGAGATCATTGCCACTTTCGACCCTTACGTAATCCAACAAGCAAACTAAAGAACAAACAAACGCAGAGAGCGGTAGACAAAAGGGCTTAATGTGTTACCCCGGGCGCCTGAAGCGTTTCAGAATAAACGCCATTAAAGCGGCCGAGCATTCAACGGCTAACCGCCGAGAACCGATGCATAATGTCGATAATTTAAATTCGATAGAACAACACTAAGCGCGGTTTTATAGCGCCCAAAGTGTTCGTGGTTTTAAATAAGGATTTACTCGCAATCTATTAACGCTCGAATGTGTTTCAAAGCCTTATCTTGTGCGACAAATAGACGCGCCGTGCAAGATTTTTATTTATTAGTTTATTTTAAACACCACTACGATAATGTAAGCGTATTCGGCGATGGGCTGACAGCTGTCCACAAGCACATACTATGTAGTGACAATGAGGCTGTACACGCCTACATTAGACAGAATGGGCGGCAATAATTGTCTCTTATTAAATCGCAATCATATTTTGTACAACATTACAGTAAATACTAAACGTTAAGCACTAGATGAATCTTTATTAACACGCTTAAATAGCTGCGGAATATATGCTAAATATTCGCTCTAAATAGCATCATACTTAACTCTCTATTATGGTGCAGATGCAAAACGTTTTCCTTGTTCCCGTTACGGGTCCACCCAAAGTAGTGGTGTCTGGATCTTAGAGAGGGTTTCCTCAAACTCACCAAACTAGCAACCCGGCAATCAATATATGACTACCAGATTATATATACATATATATATATATGTACTACTCAAAGAAAATAAGGGCCATTGCATTATTTACATTTAAGTGCACTTTAGTAAACTGAAAGTAACTGATAAGTAGCATTATATTGATTTTACGAACTCTTTGGATTTTGATCTATTTTATGCTCGTGTTCGTGTTCCTAATTTGAAAAGTATTGGCCGCCATTTTAAGAAAAAAACTATTGGATGTTATTCTTAAGTTTTTTCTTTGGTATGTGCTCAGTATATATATATATGTGCTCGGTATATATATATATATATATATATAC